>JBBJLR010000007.1:17354127-17371195 GCA_037577145.1 Brachypetersius gabonensis
TTGTATAGATGCTCTGACTGCAGTATCTTGGTTAAATAATTGACTTGGACTTAAGCTGTTTTTCAGGTAAGAAACAGTTGTGGACTTCTTAAGCACTGATGTATGTCGCTCTGGATAAGAGTGTCAGCCAAATGTCGTAAATGTAAATGTAAATGTCATGTGACACATGAACAAAAGAAAGACCTGTTTATGAATCAGCATGTAGAGAAGCTGTCACATTCCAGATGTATGAACTTAGAGGTGTGCATGCGTGAGCAAGAAAGATGATCGATTCACTCACAAAGATGATACTTTACTGTTAAGTAAAAATTGAAATTGTTCACGAATAGTTAGCCAAGATACGCTGGGTGTAACACTGCCAGTATCATCAGTAACAGGTGACTGTTAGGGTTAGGGTTAAGACTTTCACGGCATTTCAACCTGTTTCAACCACTTTGCAAACAAAAATGATGAGGAATCAACTCATTATTTCTCTTTTACTGTCCCTCAGTCACCAGTTACTGCTGACACTGGCGATGTTATACAATGCGCTTTAAAATACACAAAAAAGTGAAGCGTTTTGCATAAAAAAAAAAAGCCCTAAAGCATAATTGCAGCACATATTTTGATTACATTGTATATGGTGATGGATGCACAAAAACTCATGAGACCGGACTCCAGAGAAACAGAGAGACATACGTATTGTTCTCGGATTGGCTGCTTTCAAACCTTCCGCCTAGCGGTATTTCACCATCCCAAGATTTCTTTGTGTTCTCTGGACAGTACCAAAAAAATTATACAATTATATTTTATATGGAAATGGAGCTGAATTTATGTTAATATTTATGTTACAAAATTAGTAATATTAGTAATATGCTAACATGAGGACCTGACATCAAGAAAGCAAAAAAAAAAAAAAGCTGATAATATCTGTGGTTTCCGCAAATGTGCTGGAGTATCCCAAACAATTATTAGTCGGGTTCTCAGGAAAAAATCTGTGACTGCTGAATACTGTATATTCAACACTGTTCAATATTTTTTTAAGGAATTCTCTTAAGGCAGACTGAACTGGACTGCAGATTATTGAGCTTGTGCTCACCTAGACAGCAGTGATGATGCAGTAAGCATAAGATGATGCATTTGTATTTAAGTCTTCGGCTGCATTTAAAGTTTGTCAATTTATTGAGTTTTATCAGCAGAAATGAAAACAAATTTTCAAAACAAATCTTTGCACTGTTGCACATTTGCTTAATCTACTGGCATAACACAGTTTCACTCAGTACTGTTTGTATTTGGTGTGGTCTGTTCAGTCCTAGTTCATTGCTTGCTCTTGTGTTTTAAAGCTATTAAGACTTTAAGAGCTTCCTTAAAGACAAAGAGTGTTGCCATTTTTTTTTATAGAAAGTTATTAAATGTTGTTTGATACTTTATATTTGCTTGTGCGCCTCTTTAAACCATCACCCTTACCAGAGAAACAGAGAGAAGTGTGACAGTTGATAGAATTAGAGTTGCAGCTTTTGAAGGAAAGGGGGTCTGAGGGGGTATAAAAAGTCATTAAATTTAGTGGCATGTTGTCAACAGTGAAGCCAGTGCCTGATGTAACCCCCACCAACTCAACAATGTTTTAAAAAATCTGCAGAAAAGAACATCATGTTTCCTCTGTGAAGTGAATGGACAAAAGAGAGCAGAAATTGTGAATGGCCTTTTTAGAGACCATGCTGAAGCCAATAAAACAACAGAAAACACTAGAAATAAAAACACTGACGTTAAGATGAACAAAATAAACACGAAGACATACACTGGCACTGGTAACCACATGAAAACAAGAACCAGGGAACATCCAGCAACACACAAGGTGACGCACAATACACGGATACATGAATACACATTAGGTAACAATGCAAAGGACAAGGCTGTACAATGGGTATAAATACAGGAGAGCACAAACAATGAACATCTGAGAACAATCAGAGGGAAGGACTACAGACAAGACACAGGTGAAAGGTGTGACACAGGGCAGGCAGCAGAGAGGAGCAGGCAAACCAAAACAAAAACAGAAGTACATGGTCAGAGACACCAGAAAGAGGGATTAAGTAGATTAATCACAAAACAATATGTAATATAATAGACGATAATTACAGAGTGGACGGAAGGTTACAACCACAGTTGCAATATTACAAAGGAAAATTGCAATAAATAGGTCTGTCAGATTGTTCAACCCTTCTACAACAATTTCATATTTGCTTCATAAAAGAATCCATAAAAATCAGCCATTTGACAATTTGGATGTAAACACTGAAAGAAATCATCCTTAGTATAACGTTTTACTCAGTCAGCATAAGCTTTAATATTATTAAAGTCAATATGAAGAGGGGGAAAACACAAAGGATTGTATTTCTGTACCATGGCACTGAGGCGTCCACTTTAGAAGAGAGGGTCTCTGCGCAGACAGAGTATGTTCAGTTCATGATAGTGGTGGTGGGAGCTTTTTCACAACTGCGTATGAATGGCTGTAAAAGTCAGAGGTTTTAAAATAGTGTGTAATGTACAGGCCATTGCATTTTAATTGTAAATTTTGGAAAAGCAAAAATGTCTTTTAAATGTCTTTTAAGGATGTGAACTATGTAACACAGGAAAAAAGGGCGACAATGAGGACACAACTCTTCAAAATATTTGGCTAAAACCAGACATGAACAACTTTGGTGGCTCTCTATCACATTTGAGAAAAAACAATTACATGTAAACAATCATTATTAAGCTACATATTTTTATTTAATTATGGGAATTATGTTTTTGTTTACATAAGTTTCATGCGTCTTTAAGTTACAAAATAGTTATTGCATGGAGATGAATAAATCATTTATAAAAATCATAAAATGAAAGTCTCCAAACGTTTGATGGACATGTCATAACCTCCTCTTTACTCTACGTGTGTGGTATAGAGGAATGCAGTGCTGATTAATGGAATGGTGTTTGACAGCACCCTGGCCCTTGTTTGCCTCCTGGGTTGAAGAGGGTGGATCCCTAACCCAGGTGAAGGCCTCCAGGGCTGGGCAAGAGCGCTGCAACACTACAGGTGTGTTCAGGAAGGCCCCGGCACAGTGTCTAACCCTACCTTCCCAAAAACCTCAATATACAAACTCAGAGCAACACATTCTTCTCATATCTCATTTACCAAATGCCGTAAATGTAAATCTCTGTTTCTTATCTGCTATTTCTGTCATCTCACCCCTGAATAGAAGTCCAGTGTTCTAAATGAGCATAAGGAATTTATTGAAATATATATAGATTTCTTAAATGCTTTCAGTCCACAAAATAATTTTTTTCCAACATACTGTGTTTAGTATGCCTTACTGAATAATTGCGTAGTATGTCTGTAATGAATGTAGTAGCAATGAATAGATTGGTTTTGGATTGCAACGCATACTGTGAGCTTTCCGCTGTGCTTTGAAAAGACTGTAAAAATCCAGAACTCAAAACAGACACTAGATGGCTGCAGATAATGGAGTAAAGCACTAATGAGGAGCCTGATCCAGTAAGCACTGTACAGCTCTGCACTGCACATGACACTATCCTGCTGCATACTAATCTACCACACAACACACCAGCCTACCACACATTGTATCAGTCTACTTCATACTAGCCCACATTATACTACAACAGACTAGTACACACTAGTTTGCCACACATACTACAACAGCCTACTGTGTACTAGTCAACCATACACAAACTTTTTACTCTCTACACCAGCCTACCACACAGTAAGCAATCTACCAAACACTACAAAAGCCTAGCACAGACAATATCAGCCTACTATCCACTGTGCACACTACACCAACCTAAGATGCAAGGATAATACCAACTATATCAGTTTACCACACCAACCTATTACATTCTACACCAGCCTAGCACACTAAATATGAGTGTACCTCACATGCCCAACATCACACTACAACAGGCTAGTACACACTGCCCTGCCACGCACACTACACCTGCCTACTGTATGCTAGTCAGCTATACTCACACCAAACTATTTCACTCTATACCAACCCATCACACACTCTATACCAGCCTAAATTTACCATGACAGACATAAACTACACCAGTCTACCACACGCTAAACAATCTACCACATACTACAGCAGCCTACAACTCACTGCACCTCATAGACTACACCAACCTGGAATTTCCGTCTGTATTGAATACCTTACACACCAAGCACATACAGTACCGGCTTCCTGGACAACACAAGCCTACTGCTACTATTCCAACTTATAGCACATTACATTACTGTGCAGTACACTTTATCTGACCTAACACAATCTTTTCAAACTTGCAACACACAGTACCAGTCCATCACTCGCTACACCTGCACACAACACAATATACTAGTAAACTGCACTAGCTGTACACTATGCAAGCTACTGCAAACCAGCCTACACACCCTACATACAGTATACAAGCCTATCCACACTGCAAACCAGACCTCGGCAAATCCAACTCCCACTGGAGCTTTATCAGGCCCTATAGTGGTTTGCGATGCCTCTCGCATCTCTGATATGGAACAATACAGCAGAAAACGGCACAATAAAGGAAAGAGGCTCCATGCCAAGCACACCCCGGCTTTCTTAGACAGCGATAATTCATGTGAGGATGGAGTAAAACAATACTTGTGGAGAAAATGGGGATATTCATCTCTTTCTGCTGGTGGAGATTAAGCTATTTCACAATCAATAGAGCAGTCAGAATACATTTTTATTGGGTGCATTACACCGCAAATGAATTGTGGAGAGGAGTAAAGCCAATTGGATGCGTGATGGAATATCTACGGGCAACCCTTTGACAATTGGTTACATTTCCAGAACATGTAGATTAATGGCGTTCAGAGCGCTGCCAGATCTCAAGCGTTTATTAGAGTCCATTATAGTGCGTTCACAGTCCCGGCTGGGGTGCAACAAAAACAATTGATTATCTTTAACCAGAGAGGATCTTAATCTCCCCATAGGAAGCCGAGCGAGTATTTTAAATATGTTCTGCTTGGCTCTGTAATATTTATCACCTTAAAATGCAATTGCAGCATTTATTTATGGTCTGTATTCCACTGCAGTGTGTGTCGGGGGGAGGCAAACACTTTATCAGGCCAAATTCAGACAGTCTTATTTAAACCGTCCTGTGCTATTTTGAATGGATGTGTGTGCGGTGGGATATCATGGTTTTCGGACTGTTTGAGAGATTGCGGTTTGGCGCAGTGGCTGTAAATACAGTATATTTCTGTCTCTTCAGTCTTTTTATTTATTAGGTGTGATTCCGTCTCAACTACCTTTGTGGCAAGGATAAAGAGAGCTTTACTGTAAGTAGGCCACAATGGAAATGGTTTACTTAAATACTTTTATTGAGGCTATAATTTGATTTAATAATCTGGAATGCTGTTTAACCCAGCAGTTTATATAGAATTTATAATAACTTATAATAATGGCTTATTAATTCAGTGTAACAAGGTTTGTTTTGAGAAGCCTAATTTGTGAAAGTGGTCAAAAAGGCTGGTGATGCTTGAAATATTTTAGAAAATTAGGTATGACTTTTTTGTTTTTCTTTTTGCTCCTAGAGGAATTTTTCACTCTTCATATTAGACCACAAGCTTCTTGAGTAGAACTAAACATCTGAGTGTACGGTTTGGAAATGATTTCAGCATCAAGGGACCTAAAAACATCCATGTTTAATGAAATGAAAACACTTAAACAGAGAACTCAGTTTAAACTTTCACAGCATCAGCTCTCTTGATGGTAGGTTAACAAATAGCAGGTGTTCACAACAGCACCAAGGAGTTACACAGGGGATTGTTAATGCTCCAGCATGCTAACACACTAACACAGTGCTCATCACTCCCATGCTACATATCTCCAGCCTGCAAATGCAGATCTAATTCATTTTGATGTAATGCGCTAGCATTTCACAGCATGTGCCATTTGGCCCCAGCAACTTTCTTTTTCTTCCAGTGGCAAACAGAGGCTGGTGACTTTGTTGAGGTGGAACATTTTAGCACAGAGCATGTAGCACGTGCTAGGAAAGATATGGCCATACCCTGGAGTGACGTTTGTGTTCTCCAAAACCTCTCTCTCTCACTCTCTTTTTCTCTCTTCCTCTCTCTCTTTCTCCCTCGCTGTTTTTACAAGATTCCTTATTCTCCCCCTTCCACCTTCTCTTGGCTCTGGAAATTGGATTTGGCATGGAATGAAGTTCCTGAACACACTAAAGGGACAAACACTGATCTTCAGGAGCACAAAGCACATTTGAAATACAGCAGATCAGTCTGTTTTGTTGTGCTGAAAAATATGGATGTCTTATAGACACCCTTTGTGTTTACACCTTCTATGCCCAGCTACACATGCGGAATTTATGACTATATTGTTTTGCATTTCTTAAGACGTTTAACTGACAATGTGTAGGTTCCTAAAAGTCAAAAGAGAGAAAATCTGACATATTAGTTGGTAGTGGTGCATGTCAAGACACAGAAGACAGGAAACGACGCGCCAACCGTTCCATTACAACTTACGTCAACTTTAATTAATTGTATAAAACCCTTCTGGCTCACTTGAATTTTTAGAACTTTTCTAACCTGTGTAGCACCCTGTAATGAGGAATCCTGACACACATCGTCTTCGTTGTTACGGAAATGCAAATATCACAAGCCTGGAATATACGGCGAACAAAGACTCAGATGCGTTCACCCCATCAATTCAAATTAAGCAGCCAGCAAAGGAGATTGGCGTCCTGGGGGACGTGTACCACTGTTTCCAAATATGATCTGGGTAAGGGGGCTTGTTGGCAGAAAGAAAACAATGAGAGATCTAAAGGGCTGATGCCTTGTTACTCTCCTCAATACGCCATGCTCCCTTTAGCCGTGTAAATATTCATGCTTTTCACAGTGATGAGCGAGTCTGATTATTTGCGGCCTGAATTCATTTGCAGTGTGTGAGTTGTGACAAGTGGCGCGTTGCTGTTCCTCAACTTAAGAGAAGGTGTATTTAGCCTGATTCCGACTCTCAGTACAGAGGCACCATTGATGACCACTGACCAAAATGTTGCAGACAATGTAAAATCATTCATTTAGAACAATTAGCCCTGAAATTAACTACTGAGACTTCACAGTGGAAATGTGCTTATTTTATCGTTCGGTAGTAGTGACCTTCACTTGCACACAGTGTGTGTCGTTTTCTCATTTCAGATGCTACACACTCAGTTCTTTGTGTGATTCTGGCCTTTTCTCTGGAGCTTGGCCTGTGTGTGTACGGCGTTTATCTGTGAGGTTTACAGGGGACTTCTGGAGGGGCAGCCCGGGGCCAAGGAGGAAGCAATTCCCCTCAGACGAGAGGCCTGAGGGCGCAGAGCCACCTCTCTAACTCCAACATGAAAGAAAGAAAAGGAAAAAACAACTCAGGAAATGAACCAAGGGCATTGTTCGACTTACAAACAGAAAATATGTCTGCGGTGGCATTTCATGTTCAGTTAACAGACTCTGTATATCATCATTGTCCTTAGAAAACCATGCCTCTCAATTTTTTACAGCATTTGGGCAGAAAAGCCACACTTTATATTATGTGAACCAGCAGAAATGCTCCATTTTGTGTGGAATAAAAACACATAGAAAGTTATTTGTTTTTTTTTACCATGACTACCATTAGTTACTTCTTTGGTGATTTTTTACATTTGTTTTTCATTTCTTTTGCACAGTGATTATATTTTCTGTCTCCTCTGATGGAATAGAAATGTAGTAATTAATTATGCTCTTTTTTGAGTCAACAAATTAAGTACTTTTCTTTATACTTATGAACAAATAAATATCAGCTGCATATGATGCTAGTCACGTTGTTCAGGTTTTGCAATAACACAAAGATGTATAATGTCCCACTTTGCGTTCAGACAGTGAAGCTGAAGCTCCATTTAAACAGCTACCAAACCCTTGTTCCTTTACAAGTATCTTCAGTAAAGGAGGGGGTTGGGGGACTCTAATACTTCTTAATTCAGCAACTAACTTTGCCGTCATGCCCACAGTGCTAAGTCTCTTTGGTATATGACTTTTGTTAATTAATAATAGATTAAAATAATGTGTACAAGATAGGGTGAAGTCGGATAGATCACCACTTAATTAATTTACCGCTTCTTTTTTTTTTTTTATCCTTTTTTTCCATGCTACTGACTCTGATTCATTTTGGTCTTCTTGGAGCCATTTATTATTTCAGCCTCTGCTTTTGTCAGGCGTCATTATTTTCAAATTGGGCTTGTCGGTTCGCAGGTTCCGAAAGAGAAACCCATTAAAATTCATCATCCAATAAGTACTATCACATCCATCTAGCAGACATGGTGTGAGATTTTAATCCGGAGATCCTCCCTAGTTGTAATATTAGCTTGTATCCAGGGCGTGTGCAGAGGGTCGCTACAATAGAGGGAGGCTGTGATTATACTGCTGCCGCCTGAATAAAGCAATGTTATGGTCCTCTATTAAACTGCTCACATTTGGGTTTTGTGATTTATAAAACAGCAAACAATCCCTTTATTGCCTCTAAAGATATTAACAAATTCGTTTTTGTAGTGTTTTATACGTAGAGCCCTTTTATATGTTATAAACTTTTAATACGCTTAAATACTTATTGACTTATTTTTTTATATACATTTGAAAACCTTTGAAGCTTCCGATGCACAAAAGTTATTGACATTTTCACTGCAAAAATGTTGTCCAAAATAGTAACTCTACAACAAAATGTAAAAAACATTAATCAAGTTCAAAAGAAAAGGGATTTCGTTCCAGGTAAATTTGATATGGGCCATAAAATATGTTCAAAATGTGTCTATATGTTTATATTTCAGAAAATGTAAATTAGTGCACAAATTAATAGACATTTATATTCATTTTATTTAGCAAAAGTGTGCTGCAGCTGAAGAATATTGCAAATTTTAGGCCACATCGTTAGACATTATATGAAACATGTATGATATCCCTTTACTGAATACATGTGTGTTCAACAGTGTTCCCTGCTTTGAGAATATCTTGTCAACTTTACTTTTGAGGATCTGTGAAGTTTATCTTATTTTATCTCATCTGTCTTGTATTAGAATGAAATAATCAGCGTAGTTGTATCCAAGGTCTTGTTTGGATCTTGGCTCCATCAGGCCACTGTCATCATTAGATTTCACTCTTAGCAGTCATCCAGAGTTGGGCATTTTTTGACTGGGTCTGCTGGAACAAGCTGCTGAGAACATGATCCTCCAAATCGTCTGCAGGCTTCTGGAGTTTCACACACTCCTTCTGCCTTTTCTCTCACCTTCAAACTCACCCTCATCTTTTCATTCATGCATAATGAGCAGGGCTTGTAATGTCAACATAGGCACGTAATAAACATATGAGTTTTTCTGCAGCCAAGTTTAGTTTAGTTTACTATGTTGGTTAATTATTTAGTAAGAACTGAGAAAGCTGAGCATCGAGTCTTTTGGAGAAATATTTCGACCATCAAAGGTCAAAGCTACTTGATATTTCTAAGGTGGACCATGGAATGTGATTTCCATGATATGTGAATGTTGTGAACTGATTGCTTTGTAATGGAAAAATAAACATTCAGTAGATAAAAACTGCACTTTTCAAGCAGACCAGACAGCTGCCTCACAGAAGATGCTTAAAAAATTGGTTTGGGGAAAAAGATTTTTTTTTTTGCCGTATTTAAGTGTTAAACTTCTTTAGTTATGAGGCGAATGTTATTGCCACCAGTGAACATCATGTCACCTGTACAGCTAAATCAGCCAAATCAACTGCACTTGCAAGAAGTAATTAAAACAATAAAATAGCTCAACAATTTTAAACAATCTGAGCATTGTACACACCTGTATGTGCTTGTTTTATGGTTGTTGCCTTGATAAAACACAAGCAGGTTGAGGTGCGAAGAGGTAAAATGTATAAAAGTCTGCATTACAGAACAGCCTAAAAAAGCTGTTTAATTATTTATTGTAAATGATTATTTATTGTTATAATATTGTTACAATTATTAAATGTCCTGCCACACTGCAACAATCTGATTGGTCACTGTCCATATCTTTTTTTCATTTTTTAAGTTTGTCCTGAACAAAATAGCAAAGGTAGCACGGTGTACTGTGGTGTGACTGTGTTTTGATGTGCCACAAATATATTACTGTCTCACTCTGCCTTATAGAACATGGTCATGATGCTCTTATTGATGTAAATTACCCAAAGAGCCACAAGTCAAAACGAAAACGATTTTGCATGACACCACAAATGCTTTGGGTTCCGAACCTAAAACACCTTCCTGTATTCATGACATTTAGTCAATACTACCTATAAATAGGCAAAGCTGTGTCACATAGCTGAAAGTAAAATGAGCAGGCATCACTAAGCCTGAATTTTGATAATATTTGATAATTATTTGTAAGGTAAATTTTGCACCAAACTATCACATTAACACACTAACTTGGGCTGGCATTGCATGGAGAATGTGAAATTGCTCACTGTGTGTGGCTGTGTGCTTGTGTGCATTTTGAGAGCAGTCATGAGCAAAGCCCCACCCTGGTCACCCCTGGGACGAGGACAGAGGGGTACCGTCTGGAACAGAGTGTGTCCCGGACACGTGTGTACCTTACAACCGCAAAATTGATTTGGACAGCTGCTTGACAGAGCCACATGTGTCCTAGGTTAACTTTACAGAGGCCAATGTCAATCCTCTCTCCGATACAGTAGGAGAGGGCTAAGGGGCTGCTAACTAACACGGCCCGCATCATCACAGAGGACCTGAGGTGCGTCTGTTTAAGTCCCGGCTGACACAGGGAAGGGAGTAATAGCTATGAATTTATGTATTTCTGCAATGCAACTCATAAATGAATGTTTCATGTGACATGCATGCTGCTGCAGCAACACTCCAAGATGTGTCAGGTTAGGTCTGGGGTTGACATCCACTTATAAGCGGCATCATTCAGCAGCTCTGCATCCAAATGAATGTGTTTATGGTGTGTTTGTGCATGATGTGTGCGTACTGTACTTTTATAAAACATTTTAGACAAAAGCTTCTTAGGAATGGGTTTCACTTTTAGAAGTTTCAGTTGCTGGTAACAAAAGCTTGCTATACATTTTTATCAAAGGGTCCATCTCATGAAATTGTCTTCAAAGAGCTAAATGTAGGATATATGCAGTGTTAAAGGGTCAAAAATACTCTTTACTCTGCTGCCGCTACACTCTGTCATTGACATCCTTGAATGTATTTTGAAGTTTGAATGTAGTTTGTTTAATTAAATAAACAGAGGTAATGTAAAATAGAATTATGACTGGGCTTTGCTGCTCACTACATAAATATCATAAACTTCCTCATAAACTATGAAGAAAATGCCCTTTATTATTTCCTCCTATCTTCTCATTCAAACAAGCAGAGAAATTCTAGATGTGCAGAACCTAGATGTAAATGAAAGTCAATATGTAATTAACTAAGGAATTGAATAAGATATTATAAAATACTATTATATCATATCATATTAAATCATATTATAACAAACTGACCATGGTAACTGAAGTTAAATGCTGTAACTATGTTGTATCCTAAGTTACAGAAACACTCTCTTTGTAGTGACTTAGTTCGGTGTTTCTCTGTCTGTGATATGGAAAACTGTGTCATGCACACACACACGTAACATGTCTAGAGGTGAGACAGAGGCGAGAGAGTCATGTTGTTGGGCCGGTGATATGATTTGGGTTTTAAACTCCTGGTATGCAAGCAGAGAAGAGTGGCTGTTGGCCGTGGCCTGTGTTCGGTTGCATACGGCATCTCATGTTAGCCAGCATCATGTTAGCCACGCCACTGGATCTGGCCAACCAAGCAGATGTATTCATTACAAACAACCGCACCTGTTTTTTAACACCCCTTCCCATGATAGGGGACAAGATAACAGCCCAGGATGGGATGCCTCGTGCTTGTCTGGCTAATTATAACATTTAAAAGTACAAAAGAGGATTGTATTGCTCCAGTGGAGGCCCTGTCCGTAAGCTCTGTAGCTTTTCTTCAATTTACATAATGAGGCTGTAAAGTGAGAGCCACTGAGTCACGATCAAATCCATCTGCTCATGTCCGCTAGCTGTGCACTACAATTTCCCTTTTACTACAAGACACTTGTCTCATTTCAAAAGACACATCTAAAGTTTATTTCTTGATTTTGCACCAGAACTACAAAGCTAAGAAGTAGCACAGATGTATACCCTGCTATTTATAATTGTGCAAATAACATGCCTAAGTCATAATTTGCCCTCATCCTTTCATTCATATAATTCATTCAATTCTCTGTGACCGCTTGGTCTATACTAGGGTCGTGACCCCGAGTCTATCGCGGGGCAAATGAGTGTGATTGCCCATAACTGGGACAAGCTACTATATCTCAATATTGCTTGCTATAAAAAAACGGAAAAAAACCCACATTTGTTCATTATTATAAATAGTTGTATATTATGGAAAATCAGAAACCACACAAGCCAGTTCATTTTAGACTAGGCATGCAGATTGTGCAATAGGGTATACACTTATTACACTCGTTAACAAAATTAGCAAAACTGAAAAGGCAAACTTTAAACAAACACCTGACATGTTCACTTTTTAATGCTTTTGTATGGTAGAACTATCACTGTGATACTTCGCTGAGTGAAGTGGTGTGGTAAGCTCAAAGGTGAGCTCAAACCACACATTAAATCTGTAATTATGTTGCGAAACATTGCACAATTATTCCATTTCTACTCCCCTGATGTGGTGTAATGTTAGTAAAAAGGGGGTTTAAAGGGACTTCATGGTTTAAATCAGATTAAATGTGCTGTATTCAGCGGCAGAGAACTGAAGGCCGTGGGCGTAGTGCTAAGTTATGCTTTATACATTAATTGGTGCTTTTAAAGGATGTTTAGTGATTTGAAACTATAAATCCTCTATTGCAGGGGATAAGCATGCCATTATATGAGTGAGCGAGCACACAGTTGCGAAAACCAGGCTGCCATTACATTCAAAGCTCCCCGTTTCCTCTCCTATGCAACAGACTGTAGTTTTGCATATCTCTACATGTTTTTCCAGGCCTTCAGATGCTCATCAGTGTCCTTAATCAAGTTGACAGCTTAGCTCTCTCATGGAAAGATAGCATTTATTATAGACGCTAGCGATACATATTGGCTGGGAGGGAGCTTGCGGTGCACTCACAACACCTTGTAATCACTTCTGTCTGGGCTTAAGTATCCTTCATGATCTATTGACTCCATCCTCAGTCAATAAATTATGCCCAGGTAGGGCCCACAGAGAGCAAGAATGCTGGATGCGTGCTTGCTTTCCTTCAAAGATATCAGAGCCATAGCTCTTGCTGAAGGCCTCTTTCTCTGATGGCTGGCCCGTCATATTAGCTTAACAAGGAAGACTTCTGTGTAATTTTGCTTTTCTAGCTGTAAAGCACCTGGCAAGTTGGTTTTAGCTCTTAAAGGACCATAGCTTCTTCCCACAGTCGGTTACTGCATCTACGCATCTTACTCTGCATTGGTGAAATAATGCAATCACTGACAATTTACCTGTTTTATAATGTGCTTTGCATCTTTGTTAAATGTGTTTTTTCTTAAACTAATATTGTAATAAAAACAAACAATGCAGTAAAAAGTGACTTTTGATTAACCATTTCCAGACCTCTACTCAGGTATTGATTTGGTTCAGTCAGAACTTTATTATTATTTAAATCAGGTGTGCTGCTTATGGAATTTTACAAATCCATACAATATCTGGAGGCATCAAGGAAAAATCAGACCAGTCTTGTGTTTTTCTAACCAGATCACAAAATATTTTTAAAACCAAAATAAACCCTCCATAAATCTTGACAGTTGTATTGCTTTCTGCTTGTTTGTATTTTGCTGACAGAAAGACATTCAGTGCTGAGATAAATGCCTTAAACTTTTTAAACTGGAACAAGAAATAAGAATTTTGCACAATTCTATAATGTAATGTTTTAATATATTCATTTTTGTTCATTTTTGCAGCCCCATACTGTGATCCAAAGACAGATGTGATGTTTCGAGTGTTTCGACTGTGGAATGGAAAAAATAAAGGTTGGTGATCTAGTTTGCTTTTTTACAGAACAGTACAGAACCTTGAAAGTCAAAGTACATATTTTGTTACAAATGGTCCCTTTTTGACAATAACTAAGATAATGATTGCAGGTTTGAAATTGCTAACACTACATTTCCTCTGCACTTTTGTTTTCTTGTGTATTGGGAAATATCTGAATGTAGAAACCGAATGCAGTAGTAAAAACTGCATCATACTAACACATGGTCATTGGCTGTAGTGCTAACCCAATGCCAAACCACTGTGATCTGCTACCTCCTTGGGACAAATGTTTACTGAATAATGTAGGCTTATGGCCATCAAGGCTACATCTGGTGCAAAAACACACTTACGTTCCTCATGTGCCCGTGCCTAAAGACCCCGAAACCGACAACAAGAAAGTGAAAACAGTCTGATCCTCATTATCTTCAGGCATTATACTCATCAGTGTTTGGAGAGCAAAGCTAATTAATTCACACCAAATTAATAGCAGTCAGGCCTACTGTAATGTTACACCAACAATAGAGGAATCACAAGTGCATTAATGTTTTATTAATCATGTTTAAGACAATACAGGAAAGGTCTAATTTTACTTTCTTTATCAAATAAACAGCAGTGAGGCAAAGCTCTCCAGGGAAGACGGTATTCTTTCATTTATTAGAAAATTACAGCTTCCATGCTAACTACACTACAATCCTGTGGCACTTTGGGAGTTCCTATTGTCTTCTATTTGGTTCTTCTTTTTTAATAACTTGTGGGAAGTGTGCTCATTCCCTTAGCTTTATGCTAATATTTACTCTGGGACCAAATTAGCCTCCTGTTTTTGGTTTATTTGCCAGGGTCACAAAGTGAAACTGTCTCAGTTGATTAAGTTACACAACATTTCTTTATTTCACCAGACAGTACTGATCAGGTGTTTCAAAAGATCAAATTGTTGATAAACTTTTGTCTGTTGTCCCTTCCAGTTCTTAACATTTCAGGTTAATACTTTGCATTTACATTACAGATTTAATCTTTTTTTTTAATGCACTTTCTATTCACATTAGTCTGATTTTAATTTGTACTGTAAAAGTGATACTTTCTCTTTTGTCAGAAGTCCAGACATACACTATGCACATAAGCTTTCGTTGAGACAGCTCCCGTGGATGTTAAGCTGTTGTGAAGTGTCACCTTCAATTAAGTCATATACAAAACATAATCCATTGTCAAGGATATCAACTTTTAGTTGAGCACCATACGGCGTGAGGATCACAGTAGCACCAGAGCAGCATATGGCCTGTGTCGGAATGTCTCTAAAGTGGTACTATCTCTCTCTCTCGCTCTCTCCTCCCTGCAGCTACATATGATAAAACCAATGACTTCTCTCTGCTACTAGTTCTTCTGCCATGCCTCATCGTGACTGATCGGCCAAACCGCGAGGATTAATGGATATTTATATTTCATTACATTTTGGGGCTCGCAGGAGAATAATGTATCACTCGCAGATATTGAGACATATGTCAGCCCTATCCACTTACACATAATTCAATTTGTCTTGAATGTGTTGATCAAATTTTATTAGGAGCCAATATATCTTCTAAAAAAAAACAAACAAAAAAAAACAAGCGAGACACTAATATAATACAGCCACTCCACATTCATCAATCCAGCTGTAATTCTCTTGAAAGCATTTGTTCTGCGGCAGATGGAGAGAACCCTGCTTACAAGGTGAGTGAGGCTAGGTGAAGGATACACACTGAGATGCATGTCAAAGAACTATAAACACACAGTCACATCTGATACTTGTAAACTGTTGTAAGATCATTGGCTTTCAGTCCAATTTTCTTTAGTGCCCTGTACCAAAACACCTGCTTAAAGGTATCTGATAGCTGTCAAACTTCGATTGATTGGAACTTTTAATACATTGCGCATCACTACAGGGAAAACATCAGTATGTGTGGTGTGTGAGGTTCCTAGAACTGGATTTAAGTACCAATAGTTGGTAGGACAGACCCAATTTCAGTAATAGTTTTCAATTTGTTTGTTTTAATAAATGTATAATAAATGCACTGAATACAAAAAGAACACAATGCCCTTCTCTTTCACTGGAAAAGTGCAGAAAATGAACATGGGACATAAATAAATGAAGACAAATAGAAAGACTTTCATTCTAACATACCGTATATCCATTTGTAAAAGTTTTGAATATAACACGTTTTTTCAAATAATAAAATCTGATGTATTATACAAAACACATTTTTATTTCTATAATAAAGGTGGTACTAAAATACAGTACCTGCATTTCTTCTATGTGCAAAGCTCACTCCAATCAACATATAGTATAAAAAGGGAAGAACTGTAATTGGATCGGTTGAATGGAGCACTTCATATAATATCCTAAATCTTAAAATAGTATGATCTTAAACCTTGAATTCTGTCCCTGTTTTATAGCAGTAGCAGTATGTCAAATGGTGTCAGAAACCACATTAGCAATCCTATTTGAGAGAGTAAAGTAAGCGTTAAGTAAACGTTCGTGTCTGTGAAGTGAGGGAAAGAGTTGATTTATTGTCTTTAATAAATTTATAATGTGTAATTATGTCATTAAAGTAAGTTCCACAGTTTGTCTCTTTTTTCAAGTGGAACCACGTTCTTGTGTCAAGCCAAACGTCTTGATGCCCCCCTCCTTTCCCCCCTACTCTTGTGTAGGCCATTTAAGGCATCATTCAGAGTGAAAGGACACAACGATCTCATATGACCACTGCTCACCGTGCACCACCACCCATAAGCACTTTTCACTAGCAGCAGATGAGTGCCCCCTTAGTAAAGACTTCCATATGCGCACGAGGAGGCCAGGACAATGGCTGCTGCTCTTCTAGCTGTGGGAGGAGCTGTGACAGCCGGTGCGTCTGCTTTCAGCAAGTGTGTGTATGTGTGTGTGTGTGTGTGTGTGTGTGTGTGTGTGTGTGTGTGTGTGTGTGTGTGTGTGTGTATATATGTATATGTGT
>JBBJLR010000007.1:17376030-17394839 GCA_037577145.1 Brachypetersius gabonensis
TAATTGTGTCAGACTGATATATGAGCGAGGCCATGCTTCTACGGCTGAGTTTTATGGGGATTACAATCGTTAACCTTTCTAGGATAAATCTCCCCCAGACGATTGGAGCATTATTACTGCAAAACAGGTGTTTGCTGTCTAATAAAGCAGTTGCTCTGCTCGGACTAAACACTGTGAGAATATTGAGGCGCTCCAACAATTACAGAGTTGTCTGTAGTCAGAAGAGGACCGCGGGTTAAACTTGCTTTGGGGGACTTCAGTGAATGTAATGAGAGCGCTTAATATCCAATCTCCTGCTGTGCTATTGTACACTCGGCCTTGTTGGAAAGGTTTCCAAACATGGAAGAACATGTAGTTGCTGATGATTTTGCTCACTGCTGGTAAGTGGTTCCCTCCGCAATTACTGGAGCCAGCTGGTCCCCCTGCCTTTGCCATGGTTTAATCATTGCCCCCAGAAGCGAGATACATAAATGAAAACTTGCATGGTGACAGGGGGGGAGAAAACGCTTCCTTGGGTTTTAAAATCTTAATAGACAAGTTGTGCTTGTTTGTTTGTGTCCAGGAATTTATGTCCGCCCACAAGGCCTTGTTTGTTTTGACTGCATTCTTTTCCCATAAATGAAGAAATTAGCCTCAAACATGACACTCTTTTCATAACTGTTTTCGAGCGTGAAGTTGAGCAATGCAGGCGATTAGCGTGAGGTCAGAGCGGCGGCTAATGGCAGGAGTGCTACTTTCGCGTCGAGGCTATTTGCCACAGCCACCCTTCACAGCCAGACAATGAGCTCATCTAATAAGGGACCTTATTTGTAATCAAATCTGTCATTAACTATTCATCGGATCAAAAGTTCACCGGCCATTGTTGCTGTGTCGAGTAGAGCTCTGGGTCCCCTACGGGATGAATTTAAATTGGAGTGTGGGGGGGTGGTGCTTATAAATTATTTCCGCCAGGCTACTCTGCTTACCAGTGCCTGTCCAGGAGGAGGTCACCACAATGACTAGCAGGAGAGCAGCTTAGTGTCACTCACATTGTAACCCAATCTCTTGCCGAGCCTGGGCAGCCAGGCCCAGCCTGAAGCTACACAAGAGTGATGACTAATGTGATGAAGTGTTATGCAAACTGTTAATTTGAAGTCCAATTCTTATCAAAGTGTGGCTGCAAGTGGCCTTGAATGTAGACAGAACAGTGTGAAACTGGCTTTCAAAGATTTCAAAGATTTGGTTTCTGGACAGGAATAGCTGTGCATGGTCTTAATGGAATCACACTACAGTCAAAGAAGCTAATAATGAATCTGGGCATGCAGGCAGCAGTTAGCATTGTGCAAATAAAATGATTCCATTAACATGAGGAATGAAATCTATTCTAGCTTTCATTCCACGATTGTCATTAAGTATTTTTAATCGTTATTTTGGTTCTCTTAAGTAAATATGGAAGATTATTTCTGTAAGCCTTTTTTAAAAGGTTCAGGTTTTGCAGACAAAAGCAAACACATTGGACATCAACAGTTATTAGTCAAGACATGCACAGATCAGTTCAGAACATGGTCAAAGTTTAATTAAGCCCTGCTGTAAAGATCCATAGTGTAATTATATTAAAGCTAAGGTGGAATTGTTGAAGATTAGATGAGCATGAGACACATTTTCACCAGATGAGATGGAAACTGACATTTCAACATGTTTCAAGTATTTTTTTTTGAGGCGGTTAGACAATCCACCTCACATGAAGCCTCTGATGTATCAATGTGGGAAATCTTGAAAGTGTGCTTTTCATCGTATCTGCGGTTATCAGCAATTTTCAAAGGGGAACATTGACACACATGATCCAATTCTTTAACTACATTAGTTTAGCCAGTACCATGGACCCATTAGAAGAGCCTCAATCAGTGAGAGTCTAGCAACAAGGGAAAAAAAGTAGATAAAGATAAGTGGTAAGATGACATCTGTCAAAAAAACCCACTCAGGTAGTTCTAAACAGATTCTGACTGATTACATATTGTGATTATTTTGGTAGTGTTTGGGTTGCCTTCACTTTATCCTGGCATGTGCCATGTCTCAGAATTCGGGCTCACAGATGTCTGTGTTCATGTAAATCTATCGAGTCAAGTGAAGACATTGTGGAATAAACAAACATGTCTATGGCTCTGCTGGCACAAGTCTTCCTACCAAGGCTTTGATGGTCCCATTTCCAGTGTGAATATTTCATAGTGCTGTCCTCTGAGGCTTGCTGCACAGTATCCCGAGGTCATATGGCCTCCAGCTAAACACTGCCCAGCATGGCGGACCAGCAGCAGAGCACAGCGCTTCAGTCAGATAGCCTCGGACATGTTGCCCACTCAGCCCATTAGTAATGGCTTCTGTCTGGACCGGCTGGATAAATGTGAAGCAATGGATACAAATGTTAAAGGCATGTTGACAACTTTTCAGTGTCAAAATGCACTAGAGGGAAGCCATGCGAGTCAGCAGTTGTTTGTTTAAAGGTTTAGCTTGTAAAGTTCATGTTGTACAAGGTCAGTATCACAAGTGAGTAAATCCATACCAAATACAGTGCATTGCAGCATCAAAGCAGAATGGAGCAAGTTAATGAATTTTGATTGGCTAAACCTAATAGACTGAACCAGCACAACCTCAGGTACTCGGAAAGATTTGTGTGGCTACCAGTCAAGTAAATGCCTCCTCTTCTTTGCTCTGATCTTTGATGTTGTGCTGCCTTAAGCTTGCCAGGCAGATTGCTTTACTACATTTAGTGCTGTCATCAGACTCATCCTTTTCTTGCAGGAGTGAGTGCCCTTTAGCCAAGTGCCTGCATGCAAGGTGAAACATCTGGTCAGATGTTACAGCCTGGAAAAATGATTGCTTCGGATGTGAATGTGCCACAGGACCTTGGCTACAATGCTAAAGCTAAACTGCCATCAATTCTACAACATTCCTCTCACCATACTAGGCTTTGAAGGGGATGATTTGCTTCGCAAGCTGCCAGGGTGGGCATTGCATCAGAATAAGTGACCATCCTAACGTCCCAACCAACCTCACGCCTGTCAGGTGTGTTCTGATAGACCAGGGTGAGTGTGTCGCCCAGAGGACGCTTCCGGACAGAGAGAGAAACACAGCTCAGCATGTTTGCTCCAAATCCAATTAGTCCACCAGAGCTTTGAATTCAAAATTGGATTGGAGAAGTCCTAAAGCAATTAGGTTCCACTTGGAACGGCAGGCTAAAGTCCCAACACTGAAGTGTCGTTCTGTTTTTATTCACTGACAGTGAATCTCTTGTCCTCAGTGGTTCAACTTTACTGCAACAAATTTGCTAATGTCCTGCTGTGCACCTTTCTTAAGGCCCATCAGATGACCGTATTATTAGAGATCTCAAGTACCAGCAGAGGGCACCTACCCTGTGATTGTTTGTTGTTTCTTTTCTTCCTGTCCGAACACAGATGTGGCAACAGCCATAATAACAACAGCATCTCCTGTGAATTGTACCTGTCAAGGTCTCTTTGATGGAGCTCAGTCCAGGATGTCAAAGCTTATAATGACTTTATAATGGGTAAATATCCCCTAATTAGAAAACCTACAGCATGGAAATATCACAAGCATCCCCTTTCAGGTCCTAGTATGTAACAGAAAGGCTTTCTTTTTTGTTGATTGTTCTGTGTTGTTATGTATACGGAGACATGCATGATTAAAAAGGCACGCCTTTACATTTTCTTTTCTAAAGTGCTTCCTTCTGCGAAGGAGTGATAAGCTTCTGATGTCGTCACACGACTATGGCAAAGGCAAGCGCCAAGCAAGAGAGGCTGTTTTCTCTTCTGTGGCGCTGTGTCTCTGTCGTACCGCGGGGAAAAATCAATACGGCAAGGCACACAAAGGCCACGGCAAATGTTGCTTTAGCCATGCATACATGGGGTGCTTTAAATTCTAATGCCATTGTTTCGGAAGCACCTGCAGGTCGACGCAACAGCCCCGGGCAGCCGTGCCAGGATGGTCCCCTCAGACATTTCACTCTCTCCCTTCTTTATCTCTGTCTTTGTTGAAACTAACTTTACTTTCTGAAGATGATGGTCTTTGTGTATAGTCTCTTCATCTCTCTCTCTCTCTCTCTCTCTCTCTCTCTCTCTCTCTCTCTCTCTCTGGTGTGTGTTAGTATATATGTGTGTGTGTTTGTGTGTGTGTGTGTGTGTGTTTGTGTTTGTTTGTTCATATATCTATACTGCATTTTGATATAGAAATACTATTGTTCTTAGCAGTACATCCTTTAAGTCTTGTAAATTGCCTTATGGGGACTCCCACATGCCCGGTTGAGATTTAGGGGTTAGGAGGCCAAGTCAACAACTTAAAGTGTTTGTCTGTTTCCTTCTGCCCATAGTGCACCCTGGTGCCATCTCTTCCCTAGGTAAATCAAACACACACACACGCCTGGTCGTAATAAAGAAAATGAGATTCATCAGACCAGGCCATCTTCTTCTTTTTTCTCCTCTTCTTTCTCACATGCCCATCGTAAGTGCTTCTTTACTTGCCACCTCCTATAATCACCCGGCAGTCGTTTTAATGCTATGCCTGATGTAAAATACAATGGCAGTAGATTACTTTAAGTTTAAGTGTATACCTGGTGATAGGTGATAGATACCTGGACAGCTGGAACCTTTCAAACTAATTTTTTTTTGCAGTTACTAGCATACCACATTTGGTGAAGGTGAATTTGGTATTTTTTTTCATCGTTTCGATGTATATGACAAACATTCAATGCCAGTGACTGTTAAATTCCCACACAAGCACCTCATTCTGCTTTATGAGGTATTAATTAGATGATCAGCTGAGCCAAATCTTATATTAATGAGGAAAAGTATTAAAAACACTCTTCTCTTGCAGTGTCACCAGTTGGATGGCAAACCACTACTAGAATTATGTCACTGGTAATTATTGCTAGTTTGTTTAGGATTGAATAAGAGATTTGTTTTCTTTGAATTATTCAAGTTCTCTAAATACTGCATCATTTCTCTTATTTTTATGTATTGTCATTACCTTTAAAATATACTTTAAAGAACAATATTTTTATTTGGAAATTAGTGGAAATATTGTAAGCAGTTCTTACAAATTAAGGCAAAGGTGTTCAGTTCAGTACTTACACCTATAAAAGATGAATCCCGAGAAACTGAACCATTTTGTCTCTTTATTTTGTTCCAGAAGCGTAATGTTAAGTTATACTTTTAAGTCATGGGTGCAAAACTGCATCGTTAGCAATATAAAGGGTCCAACAAGTATAAAAAAAGGCCTACCACTGTGTAAATGCCATGTCTCCACTGGAAGTAGTTACACAACTCAATTCACAGTATATACAGTCAAGTTGGGGGTTTCTCCCAGGTTCACAATAATGGGTCAACATGTGCAAAATCATAGTTTCAGTTCTAAGGCTTGGACACGCTCCAGGTGTCTGAGCGATTTATATCATGCTTCTCATTTTCAGTATCTGTGGAGAGCTGAGACCTTGCCACAAATAAAGTTGGCTTGAGCACACTGACATTTTCAAAGCATCAGTACTGTTGAAAAAAAATGTGTGTGTAATAAAGAGCATTTCAAAATGTTTACTTTCATTTTATTGCAGACAGCTTGAAACCGGTATATTTCATTACTGCAGAACATTCCAACAAAAGTTCATGTTAATTAGTAAAGTGTTTTGTGGTGCTGGAATTCCTTCTCACAATGCTTAAGACATTTTTGCCCTGAAGATACCAAGTGATGAAGCATTTCAGCTGTTTTTTGTCTTAGGGTGTGCAACAGTACGGGGTCGTTGTTGCATTTTTTATTTCAAAACTATCCACACATTCTCTGTCATGGACAGGTCAGGACTGCAGCAGGCCAGGCCAAGCCCATCTTCTTCCACAGCCATGGCTTTTTCTTAATGTGTGCAGAATGTGGTTTGCATTGTCTCATTGAAAAATGCATGTATGTCCCTGGAAAAGATGTCATCTTGAAGGCAGCATATGTTGTTCTAAAACCTCTATGTACATTCCTGCATTAATTCTCTTATCAAAGATATAAATGACCTTTAACAAGGACACTGACACAGCTCCATACCATGACAGACCCTGGCTTTTGGATGCTTTGTTCATAATTGTTTGGATATTCCTTCGGTTCATTTCATCCAAAGAAGATCTGAAATATTGAATTGTCTGACCACAATACATCCCAACATTTTTTTAATTGTGCTGCATTCCTATAATGCAGGAATTTATGTATATTAACAAATGAAGTGAAGTTGACCAGAGAAAACATGAGATATTTGGGTTTCTGTCAAGTAAATTTAGGAATAACTTTTTTCCATAGCATCTCAACCATTTCTGATTTTGGGTTGTAATTAATAATTAATTAATACATTATGAATTTGGTTTAATTTCAATTGACATGCTAAATTGACAGGCCAGAGTCTGCCGAGCTTTTTCAAGGTTCATGTTTCTGTGAGGAAATACTGAAAAAAATTATTCACATTAATTCATGCCATGCTTTATTTATTAGTGGCAATAACTACAACTTCTCAGGGTTAAATGCATTCCATTCCTTATATATCAGGCCTGAACATGAGCTCCTAAATGGAGATTCTAAGGCCCTGTTGAACTCCAGATGCATTTTGCAGTGGCCGTAGTGACTGGCAAAGTGCATCCATACTGAACAATCCTCCTGTTCTTGTTTTAGAGGTGTTTCTCTAGCCCTGGATCATGATGGTATTGTGAAGTTTGCACCTGCACAGGTCAAAGCAAAGGCAGGCTAGGCCGCATGCATTCCCAAACAGAGGAGCGAATGCTGACCGCTGTGAACATCATAAACCTCTCAGTTTGAGGATCAACTGAGCAGTAAATTAATTAATCATCGTTTTATGGCTCATCAAACGCTGGGGCGAGGCACGCCGCAGGGGGGCCGTCCCAATTAGCTGGTGGAGGAGCTGGAGTGTTTTTGTTTAGGTAGGTGAGCGCTTGGGCCGTCGAGGGAGGCCCAGGCTTTGACAGGCTAATAAATATGTCATCCATCCCACGTCAGTGGCGGAATGCTGGCGCACCTGTATAACGAAGGTGGGGGGTCGGGGGGGTGGAGGAAGAGCACAGCGGGATGGACGGGGGCACTTGGAGGTTTCTACTTTCCCCAAATGCATCCACACATATTAGGGGACAGGGAGCGTCGAGCTGCGTCCACAAATAACGTGCATTAGCAGCAGGATTGGCGGTGACCTACACCCCCTCCTTCCACCCCCACCCCACTTCCTTCGACTGATCTTCGGCTTCAGTAAGCAGGTGACACCTCTGCTGCTTTCTCCTGAACACAGATGCAAATGACCCAGATCCGGCCCCCCATCTGCTTCTGCCAGGCTCAGCAGTCCTTTCAAAAAAGGCAGAGTAGACTCTGAGGAAAAATGGATGGTGTGGTCATGAATGCGTAATATATGAATCTGATCCTCACAAGTAAAAAGATTCAATAATTATGGCAACAATGCTTTTGCAACTATTGCTATTTAATACTACTACAAAAAATAATAATGAACTCTTTCAGTGTTTGTACAGCTTTGTACATTGCAAACTTCTTCATTTTCACAACTTAATTATTTTCATTGTCATACAGAGCACTGTCCATAATAACATAAATATACCATCAAAGGTGCAATGTGGCACTTAAGGTTCAGTGATGTACCTTAAATACATGTATACTTTAAAGGAGCACTTCATCAGGGTCTATGGAAACTATCAGGTAAGGTGGTACAATTATGAACTAGAAGTTCTCGTTATGGAATTTGCACATTTTTGATATTCATGTGTTTGTATGAAGTGAATGAGGCACTGAATATATGGCTTGGCTGACAAGACCAAGAACAGTGACACAATGCACGAAACAAAAATCTTAGGACAATAGAAAAACATCTTCAAATGATGCATTACAAGAGAAAAAAAATAGAAGCTTCACAAAAGTGTTCTCAAATAGAAATACAGATTTCTGTATGGTAGCAGGACCAGGGAGTACGAGCTGAAAATGGCTTCCAGAGCGTAAAAAAAAAGAAGGTGGCAGCAGTGAGGGAAATGCGGTGTGACCTGCTCTTGTGCTCTGGCTGTCTGCTGGAACTGGATGGAAGAAAGCACGACACACACACACAAAAAGGGCCATATCATCTCTGCTGTGTAGGCTGAAACTGGCAGGCGAGCTAAGCTGGCCAAAGCCTCTAAAAGCCTTAACATTGTCACTACAAATTTCTGTGCTCATGACAGAAAATGACATTGTGTGCTGCAGCCAGAAGGAACCTGGAGCCATGCTACAGGCGTTGAGGGATAAGCAGATGTTGCAGCCTGAGGTGGGGTCGGATTGTTTGCTTCTCCAATGGGCCTGGAGGGGGGTGGGAGGGGGCGCAGGGGCCCTGCGAAAGCATGTGGAACGAGAGCCAAAGCGACAAAAAGGTAACCTTGCCTGGAGTCCCCTCCACTGGAGTGTGTGCTCTTACAATATTCCCCTTCGTGTCTCTGCTTTTCAGCTGGCCAGAGCATATCTTTGCCGAGTTCTGTCATATTACTTTCAGACAGCCTTGATTGATCTACACAACAGTGGAAATGGGGACTTTTATGACAGGCTTCTGATTAAATGCAACCCACAAGTGTTAGTAATTAAAGAAAAAAAGAAACGTATGTAATTTTCCCCTACTATTTGCTGTCTGATGTTTTGGACCAAAGTGCTAGAGGTAAAATTCTAATACAGTACTAACATGCAATAGAAGCCAAATAGTGTTGTGCAAACTGAATGCTTACATGACACATTGAAACTGTGTTGAGTAGGTAGGTAATCTTATATAGATACAGATGATCTGAGTGTCTAGTCAGGATTTGATACTAATGTATGAAAAATGGGATTGATTTCCACTGCACGAAACCCCAGTCTGTTCAACCTCTAGACTAGTCCTGACCGCAGGCCCCATATATAAGCCCCTATATAATGTTCTGCGGTAGCTAAATGGCATGGCTTATTAGGCAGCCTCCTGCTTTCCCTCTGGTGACAGTGGATTTAATGTACGGCAGAGGGTTCAAAGTCTAGCTCACAGCTGCAGCGTGAACTTCTTCAGCCTGCCCTGACAATTGACCCACTATTGCCCTACAGGGACCACCCATTTGAGGGGTCACAGAGCAGATTGGTCCCCTCACCCATCAATCACAGATCCTCTCTTTTACCGCACCCCCCGGACCCTTCCGCGTGTGTGTGCGATATGACAGTAAGGCCGTAGCAGCAAAGGAACACATGTCCCCCCAGGTCCATGATAAGAACTTAAATCTCTCGAATCCTCAGACCAGGACCAGCCAAGCAGTTTCTCTGCCTGTCACAGTTACAAGGGAAAGCACAGCTGCATGTCCAAACAAGAGCTTAAACAAAACCGAATAACAACAAGGAGATTTGATCAATGCAATTTCTTGTGTGTGTGTAGGTGTGTATGTGAGTGTGTGTGCGTGTGTGTGTGTGTGTGTGTGTGTTTTGATGTACCATTCCACTGGTCATTTACACTGATAAACAGAAAAAAATGCCTCCAAGGTTCATGTTGCTATTGTGATAAATTTGATGGCGTGTTACATACCTTTATGAATCATTACAAAAAACATTGTTTTCTTTCATCAAGACAAAATCTTGTGTGAAGAAAGAGGAAAGAAACACAAACTGCTGTATACTGCTGTTACTGTATAAATATTTAAATTATTTCAAATGAATTACTTATATGCATAATCAATATTTTTCTCATGCAAGTTTTTCTCATGCACATATATACATATACAGGGTTATATACAAATAGAAATAAAAAATAGAAATAAAATAACAAGGTTGTTTTTATCTTCTTTGTCTGAAACAAGTGGGAGAAATGTTTTTTTAAGACGTCCAGTGTTCTGATTCCACAACCTCAGGCCTTACACCACTCGCAATTTTGACAGGTTCTGGGTTGTTTTCAACATGTTTGATGGTATAAAGCAAATATACACAGATATAAATGGTATAATTCATGACATATTATGAATCAAAGTGTCAACTATACATTACCTGTCATGAGAAATGGTAAATGGAGACCATTCCAAGTTAACTGGTATTGGCTATTCTGGTATCTCTAGACTTTGTTCTGTCATTTTGAGTAAACATGCTCCATGTTCTTTATGCATAAAATGTTGCTCCAAGGCTCTGCTGTCAATGCCACCCTGATAAAATTGTTTCAGTGACTCCCTTTGCTCTGTGAACAAGTTGTCCCTGTGAATAAGTTGGCACTTAATAGTTTAATTAAGTTGGTCAGGCCTAAAGACCATGTTGGAAATGTTACACGCTTTGACAGAGATAGCTACAATTATGCCTGACAGACTTGATTGATGTGTGTTTGAGGCACAAAGAAAGCCTCGCCTGACAGCTGACTAATTGCATATTTCTCATTTCCAACAGTTACACTCCGACGTCTTTAGCTTTTCACTTTGCTCAGGACTTCCCTCCCTGACTGACAGTTGGGAGAGATATTAGGGTGGAAACCATCTCCTTTCACATCCTTTTCATGTTTCTGTTATTGCCTGGAGAATTTCTAAAAAAAAATAAAATAAAAAGAAAGCCCTGTGAAAAAACGTATCTCTGCCATCTGGGCCCTATCTCTCCATCAAATATCCTACAGGAGTTTACAGGTGGGAGGTTATCAAACCAGGAGTATGAGCCAATGTTATACACAGTCAAACTATCCTAATACCCCAAGTAGCGATTTGTCAAAATGAATTGTGGTCAAAAATGCTATTAATAACTTTCATAGTGGAAAAAAAAAAACAAGGAGTCAAAGATTTGTTCTGTGAAGCCCTTTTTGGTCCCGATTCCCCTCTGATCCTTAATTCTCTTAAAGAAAACTCAGAATTCCCCCCGCAGGCACACGGCAGGAAGCTTGATAAATCGTGGCCCAGGTGCTACAACAATTTGTCAAAGTCACTCACACCGGCCGGCGTTAACCTATCTGTCAGAGCTTCGATCCCACGAGCAGACTTGGATGTTTTCGCTCATGTGCTTACTCATATTCCTCCGCTGCCAAAGCCGTGTTTTGACATTGCTAAATGAGAGGCCTTGGGTGATTAAGGGGCGGGTGAGCACAGGCCTCTTCTGAAGGCATAGCAGTTCCTGCACAAGTCATTAAAGTGTCATAAGAAGAGAGCTTGGCGAGAGTTATTTGGATCGGTTGTGTCTGTAGGCCATTTTTGATGGAGAGACTATGTATTGATCCTGACACCGGGTGGCAACATCTGCTTGATCGCTTCATGGTTTCAAGCCAAAGAAAACACTCTTATATATGTATTCTTCTGTTTTTTATAGTAATCGGTTACAGTGACCCACTCAACATCGACGACGTGCCTTCATACGAACCAGTAAAGCGAGTTGCTCAACTCAAGACAGCAGGTGGCTGATAAGCCCGGGCCAACAAAATGCCTTTATAATTTACTATCAAAGCCTGAGCATATTTATTTGACAGTTTTGAATGAACTTGCCCTTGGAAGAAGAAGCTTCAATCTGACACATATGAAGCCTGTTACAACCTGAAAATAAAAGCACTTTTATTGGGCTCTAATGACTATGTATTTGATGCTTTTTTGTTTAATATCAGTTTACTCCTAGGAAATAAGATAATGATTAGGCCAACAATTCTCTTCCTAGTCCAAAGGTGTCGATCAGCAAAAACATGTGTGGTGTCTGAAGTCACCTTAGATTTACACCAGAGCAACAAGGCTAACACAGATGGTTCCACTTGAGGAAAGTGCTTCTTTAACAATCATGCAATAACAATGTAGCTACTGATGGTGTAGTCACTGCAGAAAGATTGCAGAAAGATGATAGTGGTGCATTTTATGTAACTACTCTTGTTTATCAATTTCAGTTCTTACTCATATAGTTACATTAATGAAAACTGGCGATAATAGCAACATGTGCAGTTACATAAGCTGCACTAATGTAATCCATCTGCCGCAATGAATACAGCATGGGTGGTTACATTGTTGTTGTGTGCATTATAACTAAACATTGTGCAAACTCCACGCCTAATCCATCACACTTGCCTCAAACCACATCAAAGTGTTATGTAATCCCAAATAGACTTGCTAATGTAATTTCTGATGATGTTTTTATTAAAAGTAATTTTGTAAAAACGGAAACGGAAAAAGTTACATGATGTAAAGGGCAGCTGCAGTGTTCAAATGATGCTTTTATGGACAGTGACAATAGGCTGCAAAAGATACATGCACAAGACATGCCTGATTTGGCTAAACTTAAAATGCAGTGCAACATAAAGAGGTTGGGAATGTCAGTGTAACTTGGATATTGGTGAAATCTTTTCAGTTGTTTTTTTTTCACTCTACTATGTCCAGTGTGTTGTGATAATTCACCATTCTCTTTAGATCTTTTTTTCTAGTGTTTCACTTCCCAACAATCGTATGCCATATCTTTTCTGGAACCATTCCCTCACACTTCATTTTTAGCGCCTTGGAACACACATGCATGTTCATGCAAACACACACACACACACACACACACTCTCAGTATCTCCCCAAAACACTCAATCAGTCAAAAGCCGTTTTCCATAGTTCCACATCAAAGCTTCTCCCATGTTTTTTCTCTCGCTTTCTTTTTTTTCTTTTTTTTGGACTAGAGAGACAGCTGAAGGAAGAACAAGGCTTTGCTAAGTGGCATCGGGCTGCTTAATGCATGCCTGCAGACACTCTTTGGCTAGTTTTGGGCCCGTGCGTTATCAGAGGGAGCCTGCAGATCCCCCTCCCCAAACACTAATTCCCTGCCTGGGCAGGAAGAGCCTGCGAGTTCAGGGTAATGGATTTTGCACAACGCCTTTTCGCAGGCCCAGATCTGCATTGCAAAGCGTGTGCGCCCATACAGTAATTGACGGTGGAGAACACAGACTGGGCTGGCACACTCATCCATGTTAGGGGGCCTTCTCGTGCCGGCCGCCTCTGGAAGTGCCTGAAATTAAGAGCATGAGCATTGCGTACTGAGTGGATTTGTCCACCAAACAAGCCACCCAAAACAGTAACAGCATAAGGACGTTGCTGTAATAGAACAGAAATTACGAAACGTGTTTCCTTTCTGAAAACATTTTATTGGTTTTTAAACTGCCTCCAATATCGCAACCCATGCCCTGTTTGTTCCCTCTACCCTGACGGATCTTTCGTCAACAGAGAAAGTGAATAAAACATGAGGACATTTTTTTCATGAAAATGTTTTGATTCGTTTATTTGGTTTTCTACCCCTTTCTTCTTCAATTTAATCACAGCAAGTTATAAGTCTTTACCGTCACACAATGGGATAACACCTTCTTTGATGCACAGGAAGCAGGTTGGCACATCTCTTCGAGCTGCTCACACAAGGATGAGCACAAAAAGAGAACGTTAAGTGGTTGACATTACATTGCCACCATGCAAAAGCCCAAGCCAGAAAAAGCACCGACCTCAAAGCCAGCTGTTGGGCACCGCTGCCGCAAAGAGCTAGTGGTTTTATTGGGTGCACCTTAATGATGAGACAATTTCATTATGATTCAAACCAAATTCCAATCAAAAATCACTTAAAACTAAAGTGTTCTTATATTTTACACCATCCACTTAAAAAGAGACTGTGATCTACTTCACAGATTTACCAAACAGATACAGGATCATCCCATAAACATATCCTGCCAAGGGTGACTCAAAGGTAGAAAAAAAACAACCACTGATGAAGGACTAATGTACTCAGACTGGGCATCAGCAGGGTTGCTAATAAAGTGTCGTATTTTGTGATTACTGTTTTCTCTCAGGTGTGCTACACTTTAGAAAAAAAGTACATCATTCCTCTTGGTCCCTTAATGTGCTCTGACAATGGATGAAGATTTCATTTGCACCTAATCAGATCAAGTAAGACATGCCCAATTGCTTCAGCCAATGGCTGCAGTTTTATAACAGCTTTAGCCATGAGACTAATTCCCAGAAGGCCCGGACTCACATCTCATAAATGTTCCTAACTCACCACCACTCCCCTTTCAGACATCGCCAGCTGTATTAAAATTTTAAAGGAATATACCCAGTGTTATGCCGCACCGCATACTCAAATAAAGGTTATGTATTATGTAGCTGAACGGGAAAATGTCACATACTGTGAGCACTAAGCTGTTAAACCTTTCATTATTTAGCTAATTTACATTTACACACAACATTCCTGCAGGTTCCAGAATCACCAGTGTCTAACACATATACAGATGTATATTTTGATATAAGCTGTGTTAATCACTGGATCCATTAGCTAACATTAATCATTATCGTTGCAATGTTGGCCTTTGCAAACATCACAAAAGACTGCAAAACACAAATAAGCCTCTACCCAGTCAGTAAATGCAATTACTGTGAGTTTTGAGCAGCTTTCATGAATAAGTGTAAATGCTAGACCTAACCAACCAAAGATGGTCTTCCTTCACTGATTCTGATTTAGAGGAAGACTTTGGGAAAAAAACTTGTGTATCAGCCAAGACCAGGTTTGGAGTCCAGATTTGCTTTTTAGGTTAGAACTACAAGGCCTATATTAATGACAAATTCTAGAAGTCAATACTCTTAACTTCTCTCATTACACAACTTCTCCCAACCCTCTCAAACCACATCCACCTCTTCATTAAAGTTCAATTTGACACTGTGATTGTTCTGTGTTTATGACATTGTTACAAATGTTCAAAAAAGGCTGTCCGCATTGTTTGGCTACATGTTGACATTTTGTTAATCTTTATAGCCATAGGGTATGTTTTCACAATCACCTCAGAAGTAGGAGTACTGGTCCACAATCACTTGTGACAATGAACAGCATAAATACAGAGGAATCTGGTGTAAGACAAGTCTGATGTTGTCCAAAATTAGTGTTTACAGTGCACTGAAGATTTTACCATTAAAGCAGATTGACGAGAGCTGAATGTAGTTTATGAAGGATGCTGGAAGTTTAGATGGGGCATTATTACAGAAATCATTTGTGTATTTGTCAGCAATGTTAGCCTCACAGTTGCAGTTCTAGACTTAAGAATCAGAATGTGGAGTCCAAACAAGCGTCATCAGCCTCCTAGGGGCTAAGCTGAAGACGGCGTGATTTAATTATTCCTCTGTTAACCCACATTATGTCATTTTCTATCTGACTTGTAATGTTAGCTGACTTTATAAATGCTGAACTTGTGACCCCTTAACTAGTGTAATGCAATGAAAAATTGTTAAATGTGAATTAGTTTGAAAGGCGAGTTTATAGCTAACAAACATAGGCCATGTTTTGTCTTGTTTTCTATTTATAATAATAGATCTAGAGCTATTATAATAAACAGTGTCCACTGCAGTAGTCTTACACAAAATCGTATATATAGAGAGAGAAAAACGAGTTAGACAAGACACTAAGAAAGATACTAAATCTTCTTGAAAGATAATTTTGCTCATTTTCAAATACAGATTCTGCTGCTTGTGTTTCTGATATGTAACATGCTTTGACTTAAAATAAAAAACTGCAACACTTCTGAAATGTGATAAAAGGTAATATGCAATATTGCTTTTGGCTATCTTTCTAAATGTTTGTGCACGGATTTGAGTTGGGAGACACCTCTAACAGCAAAACAGGTCTTTCTGTACTTACTTAATGAAAGGTTTGCGCTTTCAGCAAAACAGGCTGTTTTTTTTTTCCAAGGCCTGAGCTTCATCACTCAGGTGAAAATGAATTGACAAGCTTTTAATTAAAGCTTTCCCTACTCTGTGCAGGCTGCCCTGGAAGCATGTGTCTGCTTGTGTGTGGCCCCCTCCTCAGTCAGATACACAGAGAGGAAAGAGTTTTATTTTCTCCCCATGAAAAATCCCTCGCAGACAGGTTTTGTTAGACAATCTGTTTAGTTGGATGGGCGTCTGTCTGTGCTTGGGAGGAAATGGTCACGTACATCTTGGTGTTTATGACAATAATTAAACACATCTGCTGTTAAAGGGATAGGAGCAGGAGAAACTGGAGGAAGGGGCTTTGTTGGTCTCCCAAGGGCCACTGGCAGTTGGGTGAGTTGCTGTGGTGCATGTGTGTATGAAACAGGTGTGACATATCAAGCCAAGGACGCACAAGTCTACAGACGTAAACACATTCATACAGCACAGAGGAGAACGTACTTGCGAATGAGGCTGGCCTTAAAACGAACAAGGCGACTCTTGCCTAATAGACCTTGAACTGATCAGTGTATTAACGCGTGCTGCACTTTGATCCGCAGCTTGTAAACTGAGCGGGGCGTCTCTCTCTGCTTCTCCGTTCTGGCCTCTCTGACCTCACTAACTGGCCCTGGGGAGGCGCCAGAGCACATGGCTCTCTCACGGAGCTTCCCTGAGAGGCTCCAGAGTGAGGGTCTGAAATCCTAGACTTTCAAACACTCGCCCCAATTCAGCTGTGCTGCTCATTCACATGGTGGTTTAGCAAAACAAGGAAGTGCTCGAATTCACTTGCAGCCATGGTACAGAGGGGGCAGCACAAGACAAGGCTTGAGTCTGAAACTGGTGGTCAAAAGTACAGTCAAAATGGCTGAAGATCCATGTGTTTATATTATTTGGACAACACTGCGTATTATCTGATATATACTATATATATACTATATATATATACTATGAAACTAATAATCAAGTTCCAGTGTTTTGACAGTCAAGTAAGAACCCTTAGGATATAAGAGATCAAATAACAGTGTAATATTTATTTTATCACTCCCAAAGTTTCTTGTGTGTCTCTTATCTAAGTATATTATTTGTTAACTACACAAAAGGCGATAAAATAAATAAAAATCGAGACTGATGGAAAGATTGACTTCTTCCTGCCTCTCTTTACCTGTTACCACAAAAGCCCTTGCGTGGTATTACATGAAATCAAACTAGCTATTTAAAGCAGATGTAGGATTGTACGCACGTAAACAGGGTTGTCATAGCTGTTATAGAGTCTGAGTGTGTTGCTGCTGGCCTGCAGGGATTTTTGCACCGGTGCTAGCATGTGCTGCTCAGAGATCCTATGCTTCCTTTGTTTTTGGCCTGAAAAAGCACCGCAAAGCTGGGCAGTGAGCCACTGCAGTATGGAAATAGGCAATAAAGGGCTGAGGATAGAGACTGGGATTTTGACAGGAAAGCTCTTTCAATAGGGAGATCTACACATGAGAGAGAAAGAGAGATAGAGAGGAAAGGAGGGAGAGATATGTCAAGTCCAGTCGGGAATCTAAGCATTTCCAACCTACCGTATACACTCTGCATAAAGAATCTGCTGTCAGGTGCACTTGTCTAACATGGCAGCACCATCAGCAAGTCAACTGCCATTAACTTTAAGCCATAAGCTCTATTTTGCACCATGGCAAATTACTCAGAGGGCACTCTCCAGGCACACACTCTCGCCCTTCTGCCCCTTCGCCTCCCTTTTAAGCAAATACATCTGCCTGCACCTCCCTCTCCGAGCGCAAAACGACTCAGGTCCAGATCAGCCACTATGTATCCTATAATCCCTTCCCTTTCTATATACAGCTAAGTGTGCCCATGCACACCTTAAATAAACAAGCGTAGTCAAATCTTGGGACTGTTTTTTATTGAATTAGACTGATCTGTATCAATAAAAATGTGCATGTAACTTTGCCTGGGCAATCCTGGTCCCATCCGTGCCGTTAACAGCAGTAGCAGAGAGAAAGTGAAGGAGACAGAGAGCAATTGCATAATAACAGTAGCTGTTTAAACCCTTAAACCCAAGTGTTAATACCTTATGACAGCATTCGGGGACTACTATAAATGTTGTCTCTTCTACTATGAAACTATTATTTATGAATACATTCAGCATAGCTACATGATTTTAAATATTAGGAACTAAAGCATGGGCTCAGACACCTAGATAGGTTAACAGGTGTGAGAAATGGAAGCCTGGACCCAATCCTTTACTATTTATTCCACCTGAAACTACACATATGTGTGTGTATATGTGTATGTATGCGTATGTGTGTGTGTGTATGTGTGTGTTTTTTCTAGATTTGTGTGTGCTGCCAAAATTCTTCATATGTAAAATGTACTTGGCTAAAAACTGATTTTATTTCTGATTCTGATTCTCAGAAAGGGTGGCTGGAGGAGATGGGAGCTGTATAATTAAGCGGCAGAATTATGCTGAGCGTTCGTTGCAGACCAGCTCTCACTTGTCTTTCTCCACCTCATCGGCAGCCAAGAGCCTCCAAACAGCTGGCCTGAATCGTTGAGTGCTCTTAATGAATTGAAGGCCTGGGCGTGAGTGCAGGGTGATTAAATGAAAAGGGACTAATATTCCTGGGTGGGTTTGGTTGAGGCATGAAGGTCCTGAAAGGCGCACTTCAGCTCAGAGGGATGCTACAAGAGAAGGAGAGAGAGAGAGGGAGTAAACTGAGGGGCAGAGTGGAAGAGAGAAGGGAATTTTTACCCAAGGGGATTGCCTTTAATTTGGGCTGCTGAGCAGGGGGTTGAGTGGTCTGAGAGACAGAGAGGCACTTTGTTTCCGCCCTCTCAAAAGCAGGAGTCCCACTGTTGCGGTCATGCTAGTGAAAACAGTGAGGATCCTACATGGCTGTTTTCTTGTTCTCCTGTCAAAGGATTAACATTGCCATTTTTGCTAGAGCCTAATGTGAGTGGCTGCATGTTCTGAGAGTGTGAGGGTGTGTGTGTGTGTGTGTGTGTGTATGTTTGAGAAGTGTGTGAGTGAAACAGAGAGGGGTTCATGAGGTCATGTTTTTGTACTCTGTGTAATCAGCAATTTTACAATTCTAAATATAGTTAACACTTAAATAACTGTAT
>JBBJLR010000007.1:17410126-17438478 GCA_037577145.1 Brachypetersius gabonensis
TACACACACATACACATACGCACATACACACACACACACACACACACACACACACACACACACACACACACACACACAGCTTTAAGCTGCTCCCTGTTTACACCACACAAAGAATAATATTTTGCTGGGATCACTTTGGCACCATAAAACCGTATTTGCTCAAGCTGATGTTTACTCGCGAAGCAGGAGCCAAGTCTGGCTTTCTTCTTTCTCACTGCCTCTCCGCTGCAGAAAACTCACTTCACCGCCAGTCTTCCTCTTTCATGTATTTGCACTAATTGCACAGCTGAGGGTCTTGTCCTTTCTTTCCCTCTCCCACTGCGAGAGGGGAAACCTGATACAGGCCAGTTTTCCACAGGTTTGTTTTGTTTTCCTCGTACCACCATTAGCATATATATTAAAAACACCAACGTCTTGACACAGACTGTGCCATCCTCAGCAAAAACAGACATGGCTAGTGCAGAATGTTTCGGCAATGTCCAAACCTGCTCTGGTGCAGAGTAGGTGAAAGAGAACATGAAGAGGAAAGAGTGTTTCACACTTCCCGTTAGCCACGCCCACCATATTAGCAACCCCAAACCACGTTTTCTCTTCAAATAGATGTATTTTAGTAGAAAAATAACAACCAAATAGAAATGGTACAAAGAGCTTAAAACAAATATCACTGATTTTAAATGAGAAAAACTTCATCTACAGTTCTGTTTGGCACCACTTTACAGCAAGACAACCCTCATATAAGTGAAGTGAAAGTGACCATTCTGTCACACGTGAACACACCACAGCACACAGTGTGAACAGCACCTTTAACCTATTTAACCCATTCTCCAAGTGAAGCAGCGGGGAGCAGTGTGTGGGCACGGTACTTTACTCAAGGGTACCTCAGTGGTGCTTAGTAATCTTGGGATTCAAACCCATGAATTTCTGATTGCAAACTTAAAGGATTTATGAAAATCCACAAGATTTTAAATTGTGCGCATTCGCTTTTGTATGGCCAAATATTGGCTTGCAGGCATTCTCAAAGTTTTTCAGTTGAGTTGAGGAAGGGCTTCGGATAAGAAACCTTGTAAAAAGAGGCACAGTACTTTGGAATAGAAAAGTGGTTTCTTCAAACAGTTGCGGCAAAGTTTGAGGTATAATTGTCTAAAATGTCTTTACATGGAACTAAAGGGCAAATCCTGAAAATCAGCCGCACTATTATCTTATCTTAGCCAAACTTTAGTGTTGGCACTGTGCAGCCAGTAGGCAGCATTTTCCTGACACATGTCAAACCTACATTAGTTCATTAGACTGCCCAATAGTGAAGAGTGATTGATCATTCTAGCAAAGATGTTTGCACTGATCCAGAGTCCAGTGGCGGAGTGCTATACACCCCTCCATCCGACACTTGGTATTGCACATAATATATAAAGTTCTTTTGCTGAGGTTGGAATTTTGTAGTGAGTGATGCAACAGGAAATGAGATTTTTAAGTGCTTTGCGCCCCAGCACTCAACAACCCACTTTAGAGCTTCATGGCTGAGCTAAGCTATTGCTCCTAGATGTTTCACAATTGTAGCACTTACAGATGACTGGAGCTTACAGATTGCTGTTAATTTCATTAATTGATTTACAGCAAAGGTGAGACAGTGAGCAGCAACAACCATTCCCCATAGCTCTATATGCAGTTGTCACTTTAGTCATGGTTCTTATTGAAGTACCCTTATGGTGGCTGATGTAAGCAAGAAGTGAAGCGAAGTGAAGTTTCCCAAGTGACCGAGACTGTGACTATAGGACTCGATCAGTCTGGGTCAGGAAAACAGAGAGGAATGTCACAGTACAGTTTCAATGCATTTAAAAAAAACAATGACCTCCAGAGATGTGGAAGAAGTCTCTTCCAAGATGGCAGTGACACCATACACAGATACCACAGGGTATAAGGGCCCACTGAATGGTTTAATAAGCAATAAAATAATGATAAATCATAAGATATAACTTGAACTCATCCTAGTTAAACACCCTAGGCATATACAGTACTGTGCAAAAGATATTTGCCCTCGCAGTATGCTTTCATCAGTTCACTTAAAGTAGAATAAATACAATCATATTCATTCATAATATTAATTCAATCTAGTCATTGATCTGTCATTTTCTGTTTGACCATTTTAAATCTCTCATCATGAAAACTCCGTCTCAAATGTAATTACCATCCAACACCTACCCAGCTGGGCCATGCTTCAATACATTAAATCAGATGGTGGGATGTTTGAGTAAAATTCATGAATTTGTGATGACTGGTGACAAGGCGAAACAAAAAAAAAAGCAATTTTTTTTTTTTAACTGATTATGTAGGTGTCGAAATATGTCTATACAGTACTGTACAGTATATACAGTACATAGTCAACAAAAATATCAAATTAAATTAATATTAATAATTAATATTAATAATAATAATAATAATAATAATAATAATAATAATAATTATTATTATTATTATTATACATTTTATGTGAGGGTGCCTTTCTAAAACCCAAGGACACCTTACAGAGAGAGAGAAAAAGACAAACAGAGAAAAAAACGAATATAACCGTTATTTATGAATATTATGAAATCAAATCTATGCATATAGAGCTGTTCCCATCTCTGTGGGAGGATACAGAGTGCTGAGGCTTAGTGCTGTCCCCGAGTGTGCAGTTCTGGTGACTCCTTCCACCTTCAGGACTCAGCTGTTACTGCAAGGACACAGAAAGATTTAGAAAGGCTGTAGAGTGAGAGATCAAGAGAGACTTGTTGGCATGTTGCGTCCTGTAACCGCTCACATAAATACAGCTTTTTTCTGTTAAGGTGCTGAGGAGTGAATGATACGAAAGAAAGAAGGGTGAAAGAAGAGCATGCTTTAAAGCTCAGAGATCCATCAAGAAAGAGTAAGAGTAAAAGGTCAAGTGGAAAAACAGCTGAGAAATAGAAAATGAAGCTCACTGTGAGTGAGAGAAAGTGGGGGAGAGAGAGGGACAGAGAGAGTAAGTGTGAGAAAGTGAAAAACTGGAGTGGGAGAGAGAGAAAGAAAGAGTGAAGGAGAGAGGAAGCAAGGAAAAAACTAAAAAAATGAAGGGAAGAAAATAAAGAAAAAGTAGAGTAAAATTGAGAAAAGATAAACAAAAGCGTGAGTGCGGTGGGAGCTGAGAGCAGCGCTATCTTAAATGAAACTGTTTTAAACTGCACTTGCCTTCACCAAGAAACGCGCGCACAAACACGGTGATGCGCAATAATGCACAAAACACGCAACCGATCCACAGAACAACATGCGCACACAATTAAAATTTGTTAAGTACTGTGTATCTGACAAGCAGCCGCGGCGCGCAGTCTCGTCCACAGCTTGCGCGCTATAGTTGAAGATGCTGAATTGACCCGTCAGATCCTGTTCAACACAAATGAAGGATTAGAAAGTTGCCCAGGCTGCACGGCAGGGGGCAGTAGGGGCCTCTGGCACACGCATGCAGGCAGGAGAGCCTGGGTGAAAGTTTAGAAGCAAAAAACTATACCAATAAGCAGAAAATGCTCCCAAACCTTAATGTACAATATTTTTGTCTTAGAAAAAAAAAATGAACTGCATAAGCTTCAGCGTCAGTTACAATTAAAGCAGCAGCTCTGAGCCCTGGAAACTCAAACATCAAATTATGGCCTTAAGTAAGAGGTAAGTAAGAACAGGCTTGCATGCCTGACTGGTATCTTAAAATTACACATAAGCCATTAAAATCCAGAGAGAAACACAGTGACATTCACCATCAATGTTTAATTGTATTCATCATTATGACAAGCAGGTGACTGAACATCACTGAAGTACAACAGTGCAGCTGCTGCAGCGGGGTTATGCTTACTGTCCACTTTTAGAGGAGGAAAGTGTGGGGTACTTATTTTTTACCGGTTGAGTTATCTTGTAGTGTTTGGTCATTTGGATAATTAGATAATTTATTAATTAACGTATTATTATTATTATTATTATTATTATTATTATTATTATTATTATTATTGTTATTATTATCCTTTAGCTCTCTGTTACACGTCTTAGTATAACTACTGTTTTAATATTTCCACTATCACATACGCTTATTGCCGCCACCACTATTTTCATTTATCATCACTCACAAAATTATTACAATTATTGCTGTTTATATTATATTATATTATTTTATATTATGTTATATTGTAGATTCGTTGCCGATGTTAACATGGTCTTGTTTGATACTGGTTTGTACTTGTGTAAATAAAAAGTTATAAAAGTTCTCTTTCATTCCACGAGTATATTTACATATTATGTTATAAACAAACATGATGGAGCGCAAAATGCTGCAGGTGCAGTTTCCAATCATAAAAAAGCAATACAATCAGCTCGATTTCCCAATAGTATATTCACTCATTAGCTTTTTAGGCCATTGATCAAGGTTTACTGACAAATTCTGTAATTATATGAGTCCTTATGCTCAATAAAGCTGATTAAATTGGGGGCAAAGGCACACACACACACATACACACACACACACGCGGCTCCTTACAAAGTCAGATTTATGAAGCATGCCATTGAGTCTGATAGAAGGAAACAACTATTGATTTTTCATATTTTTCTCTAAACTTGTTTACTCTGGGAAACTCCAGCGTAAGTGTAACTGCCGCTGCTGTGTGTGTGTGTGTGTGTGTGTGTGTGTGTGTGTGTGTGTGTGTGTGTGTGAGTGTGCGGTGGTGGGGGTTACGGGAAAGGGATTATTACCACTCACTTTTGATGAGACAAATTGCTCAGTATGACTTCAGTGGCCAAAGGCTACACGCTGATGTTTTGTTGCTTCATTTACCCTCCTGACCAAATGATTATTGATTTTATATTTTTTAAGCTTTTGAAATGTGAAAATCAGCAGGCCGCTGGGGATTGTTTTATTAACTTATTTCTTGCAGGCATAATTCACTTTGACCTACTGCATGATGTGTGTGCCAGAGTGTGTGTACGTGCGTGTATATGTGCTTGTGCGTGTGTGTGTGTGTGTGTGTGTGTGTGTGTGTGTGTGTGTGTGTGTGTGTGTGTGTCACGATGACATTCCTCTGCCAAAAATCCCCCAAAACCAAAACTGTAAAATAAGCTGATCTTTTGCTTGCTGAGTTTAAGGGTAAGTGTCCAAAAGCAGCTTTCACACACGCTCATACAGATCATGAATGAGAGAGGGATATTAGCGCGTGTGCACGGGTGTGTATACGTAATTAAGGTGAGGGGCTTTTTACTGCTACTGCGACCACCACAAAAAAAGATAGAATAAAAATGAATGCTTTATACGGTACAGAGAAGGGTGCCGTCAGAAAGGGCCCAGCTGAGGGTTTCTGTCCGGGATCAGCTCCGGAACGAGTCCTGCTCTGATGGTGGGTGTAACGAGCCGTCTTCAGTCTCAAGCAGCCCCTCTCTTCTGTGTTCTGTTTCCGGACGCCCCTGCAGCCCCTCTCCTATGTGTTATGGTCTCGGGCGTCCCTGTAGCCCCGCAGAGAATCTCAGAGCGAGAGAATTAGAGAAAAGAGAGCGTTAGGTGCCTCACCTCACCTGTACTCCTCCGTTTTCTTTTTTATCAGCTGGGCAGTGTGAAGAGAGAGAGGGAGGGGGAGGTCCTGGGGGAGAGAATATAAGGTAGCCGTGAATGCCCCTGTATTAACTTACATTTTCTTTGAACAGGGCAAACATTTGCTTTGAACTTTTCTTTTGAATCCCAAAATGTAGGGAGAGAGACCGTAGAGAATACGCGTGTGTCTGTAGGCACCTTAGCAAAACTTTTACTCTTGTTTCGTCATGTTCCTACCACTGATTTATGAAAAGAGAAAAAGGTAGCCCTTTAGAAATAAGAGAGTGTAACACTACTAAGAAATTAGGAAAAAACAGGGAACATGAATGTAGATAAACACAGCAAACAAGCAATTTGTCAGAGACTTAATTTATGGATTTTCCTGAGATGCTGTGATGGGTGGAGATATTGTTCCGCTCAGCACCGACACCCTGTTTGTGGTTTGGGGCGATCCGCGGGGCTGACAGAGTGAGGGAGGGGTGTATGGGAAGAGAAAATATGTGTGTGTGTGAGTGTGTATGCGTATATGTGTGTGTCTGTATGTATGTATGTGTGTGTGTGTGCGTGTGTGTGTGTGTGTGTGTGTGTGTGTGTGTGTGTGTGTAGGTGTGTATGTGTGTGTGTATGTGTGTGTGTATGTGTGTGCGTGTGTGTGCATGTGCATGTGTATGTGTGTGTATGTGTGTGCGTGTGTGTGCATGTGTGTATGTGTGTGTGTGTGTGTGTGTGCATGAGCATGTGTGTGTGTGTGTGTGTGTGTGTATGTGTCCTCAGCCCTGCGGGGGTAGGCAGGGCGGTGACAGTCTTCACGCAGCATTCTCTCTCTTGCCAGTCCTTCTAATCAGCAGCCCTCCATGTGCTTGGCAACGCAGGGGTTTCGAATCGGCCCACCGGAGCCCTATTGGGGTCTCCTCCGGGCGAGCCTGGGACTCGCGGGCGACATAGTGTGATGTCCCTCGTCTCACGAGCCGCACATTCTCGTGGAGTGGAGTCACGAAGCGCTGATAAACACTGGTCTGATTTGTTTAACATGCAACAGAGAGCTATGCGTGTTTGAGAAAACAGTTTGGGGGCAACAGAAGCATGAAGCACTAAATGTTTTTGAAAATAATTCCCACTCTTTTATTATCCATCTGCTCCAAAGAAGTATTTAATGCTTTTGTAACAATATGTTGGGCCACTCTGGACACTTCTTTAACTAATATTAATACATATATCCACAAAACTCACCACTGCACTTCCCTGATCCTAATGCAACACTAACATCTGGCCCTTACTCATACCTAAATGCTGTTAAGAATCAATTTATTTTCACAAGGTGGTGAGCAATTAGCTATTGGCAACCAACAGCCATATGACTGAAAAGGAGGGGGGTCTATTTTTAGTTTAATACAGATTTGTTGTAACATTGTGTCAACTTGTGGTGTAACCTTCTGTATTTTATAGTAAATGTGAGACTAATTAGCACATTGTATTATACTAGTTAATTAGTATATGCACAACTGTTACTTTTTGCTGGACATTCAAAAAGTAATAAACAAATAACAACAAAACAATTAAATATGAAAACCTTTATTGGCAGTTTGCTGGAAATACTATCACTGTCTGAAAAAAACCTTGTATCAGTATTTTGTTGTTCTTTATAAATACTTTGGAAACAGGGTGGCATATTGGTGAAGTGGGTAGTGCTGTAAACTTATAACAAGAAGGTCCCGTGTTTGATTCCTAGAAATCCTTTCTAAGTGGAGTTTGTTTGTTTTCCCTGTCATTTCATGGTTTTCTCTCACAGTCCAAAGACAGACACGTTGGGTGAATTGGAGATGTTAAACTGTCCCTAGGTGCAAATGTGTGTGTCTGCGCTGCAGCTGGCGAAGTGACCAGGGTGATTTTACAATACCCTTGATAAGGAAATGTAGCTTGGATAATTAATTAATTTATAAATTCCAGCTGTTTGAAAAAAACAGAACTGGACCAAGAGAAATAATCCATTACTTGCAATAAAATGATTCTTCCATTAACTTATGATGAACATTACTAACATTTTTGTATGTTAAGTTACATTTTCAGAGACATTAGGCTTTTGTCACAAATGGAAACAAAATGCATAGCTGAACATAATCTTGCCTCTGACATCCAACCATTCTGTCACCAGGTATCCAAAGCGAAACTACTGTCGACATAAGCAGCTATACAGAAAATGTTCTAGTGATCAGATGGTCATTTGTCCATGACAATTAGCCTTAGCTATGTTAAGTCTTGTTCCTCTAAACCTTTAAAAGAAAAGTTCAGCTATACATGCTAACATTGCTAACAATAAATAAAGCTTGTAGTCACCAGTTAGCACAATATTGTTTGATTAATGCTAATGGTGACTATTGGCCTTTGTTCATGCCTCAGTAATGTCTTAAAAAGAGTTAGCCTAAATTTTTTTAAATATCTGTTTTTTTATGTAGCTTTGACTATGGTGTGCATTATGGGGCAAATGCTCACCAATTTTGCAGATTTACCAATATTTTAATTCATATATAATAGTTAGCAATACATATTAAAACATAACAAAATAGTATATAAATAGTATAGTTCCCTTGGTTGTTTTGGATAGTAAATAAAACAGCAATATTGGTGTTGTAGAGATTTTGACTCCTGTTTTCGATCCCTACAACTGATAGCAGTAAGAGGTGACAAGCTTCTACACAATGCACTGCATCTAAACAGTTGAAATATGCAGAAATTCTGAAACATTTGTGGAATGTCATTGTACAATAAGCAAGTTTGCATTGTAGTCATTGTACTTCTTGAATGATAAGCCTTGGTATGTAAGGTTGGGATTTCACTGGAGTAAACATGAGTAGAGCAGAATAGTTGTCTATAGGCCCATAGACTCATAGACCAGAGCTTGCTCAGACATTGATTTTGACATATGTTTGGTCTGTATAGTCTGACGCAAAACATATCTGCGCATACCTTTTTATATTTTGTGATAATGTGTGATATTTTGCTGAGCCAAGCTGCCAGCGTTAATCATCCTCACCTGCGCTTTACCTTAGGCGACATTAAAATGTTTTGATTGGACGGCTTATCCACAACTGTCCGAAGGGGGATTAAAAAGAGAATCATGACGGAGAATAATTATTTTCAAATATTTGCCGGGGCCAGGATTCAGGGCTAGCTCACTCGCCGGGCTGCTGATATACTGTGTTTTAATGATTTAAATTATCCGCTTTCGTTGGCTCTGCTGCGGTTAATCAATTAGGACATGAAAGCTATTTGTCATAGAGGTAAAACCAAGGTCTCCACAACAAAGCACACTGCAGCCCGAAACCACATGACCTACATGTTAAGGACCGCAGTTCAAACAAGGTAGGCTGACTTTCTTATGGAGGGGTGGAGAGAGGGAAAACACTGCTGTGGATTTGAACACGTGTCAGTTGGATTGTGGATCCAACGTAGCCTACATTAAGGGTTTATTACCATGGACGCAGATGCAAAAATAACTATCAGCTATTAATGATCAGTAACAAGATCAGCGTGTCTCAACCCCTCAGCTCATGCTAAACCCCACTAATCCAAACAGCTGTGTTTTGATCAGACACACCTGAGCCCGTTCATTAGACCCTCCACTTATGCCTTGATAGGCCAAACCAGGTGTTACCAAGCTGCAATTGCTTATTCTGAGCAATCCAGCTTTAGGACGAGGCAAATAAGAAGTGCAAATACAGTGTGTACTAAGTGTGTGCCACCATGAAGAAGCCAGGCTCCTGTCCTTTTTGATTCCATGCCATGGTTTTCACTGTACAGGGCAAACTGTTTTGGACTCCTGACAAGTCTGAAAAGTGACCATCCCTCATGACCCCGGATAAATCTCTGAAACACCATAGCCCATCTTCACAAGAATATTAACGTGTGAACCTGTGAAACTCTCCCCTCAAGCCTCTGTTTGGTTTAGCATCAGATCCTATGGGAACACGCCTAATCCATGTTATGTAGCATTAAGCCACTTTTCCCATTCATCTGTCTCTCGGAAGTGCAAGTACAAAGGGAGGTACGAGAGGACAGAAGCACCACAAATTATAGAAATTATACACTGGATAGAACTCCTCGGTGCAGCCTTCCAGACAGCCTGAATGATGAGCCAAATGAATCACCTGAAATCAAAGAGTAATAAAAGGAGACACAATGAGGCCCAATTTGAAATCGCTACCCCTCCTTTCAGCCAGTCCCATAACCAAGGGGTCAGGGCAGATAGAGTTCCCCAGAAAGAGGCTGTTGACAGCTAGCGTCAGTAGACTTTGTAGGCATTGTGCAGGACCTGATAGGGTTACTAGCGGCTAATCCATGTTGACCTCACTTGCTTTTTCTTTTCCCCTCTTTTTTTGAACGAGGATGCTTTTGTACAGTTCGGACAACTGAAAAGGTATGATGATACTGACATATAACTATCGGCGCAGGTCTTGCACCAAATCTTTTGTGGAGTTATCGGGTTGCATGTCTGGGACTGGAAATAAACAACGTTTGAGCACAAGCAAGGTGACATTTAAAGTGGCTCAGGAAAGGGTGTGTTTGTAGCGCTAGGTTCAAAAGGTCAGCCAGGGAGTGGGGAGTGTTTCGATGACTTAAAAGAAAACCCTATCGCGATGAAATGTTAGGGCGGCAGACACGAACGCCGCATGAAAATGCCACGACAGAAAGAGGAGTGTTGGCACACATTTTGTTGCATTTGAAAAAAAAAAAAGAGAAAGAGCCTAAACTTTGAAGTTGAGAAAGCTGTGTAAACACAGGCATATCCACAAAGATGCAGAACGAGAGACAGAGATGGCGAGGAACCAATCAAAGCCTTACGTTTTGCGGAATCAAAATAGAAGAGCGTATTTTCGGCCTCGGGTTCCAATGACCTATTTTCCCTTGCCAACAAAGTGGCAATGAAATACATCGGCATCTCAAAGGACATGAATGAAATCTTTATTTATGCTGATTCACCTCACAATCAAGGTGGCATTTCCTTCAACATAAAGAATGTCTATTTTTTTCTGCGGACTGGACACTGTTTGCTTAGCTGAGGTGAGGAGCAGTCCTCCATAAATTGTGGCCATGGAAGAAGGATAGATAGCTGTCAGTAAGAGTGACTCTGGAACATAACAATCATGTGGACAGAAGGAGAGAAACGGGGAGCGAGAACACATTGCTGCGTGTTCTGAGCTCACCTCCACCTGGAGGATCTCTGAAAGGAGCCACGGCCAAAGTAAACTGAAGAAAGAATGGGATTCCTATCCCCTTAGCATTGAAATCCAGCCAAGGCCAACTGAATGATTACTGGAGATGTCAGGTGACAGTCCAACCCTTAGCCATCACAAAACTGCTCCAGCTCTCTTCGAAATTGAGGGTGGATTTTTCTACAATCCGACAAGCTGGCAGGACAATATAGGCATTTCATTTCTTGCTCTTGGGCACAAATTGGCAGGAAGCGCAAGTCCTCCTGCAGGATGCTTGTTGTTGATATGTGCTACGACAGCACTGAAATCCAGACATATCAGCTCACCCTAAAGTAAAAGCAAGGCATTCAAAAGGCAAAATGTTTGCTATAATCCTCAACAATCCGAGAAAAATGTGTGATTATACCATTATTGTACTTCCCTTTTATATTATATACAGAAAAGTGCTAACTTTGGCATCTCATGATAGTCATTAATTGAGAGGTCCCAGTCTCTATGACAGCTCATTATCATTATTGAAAAATTCCCATAAATGTTTTGAATCCAAAAGACCTTTCACCTTACAGGGCTTCCTGAAATGTGGAGTCTTTACTATGCACACTTAATTTACCGCATAGCTGTAAGCAATGCGATTCACGATGAGTAAACAGTAATTATGCTGCGACTGTTCCATTAATCTATGCAACACCTTATCTTCCGTGGTTTGTCTGGTGCACAATAAGCTTGGCGGTTCAAAGTGTTCAATATTATGCTGTTAATTTTGTGTTCGGCGTTTGTCCTGGTAGCGGCGGGACTTGCCGGTGCTAAATGTCAAGAGCAAACACTCATTGATCCATGATCAAAGTTTGGATAGGGGCCATTTACACATTCTGAGGCATTTACAGGTCATCCTGTAAGGCATGAGAAGTGATAAATTCCATTTAGTGGTGGTTCACTGAGGTATCGACTACCTCTGAATGCAGAGCCGCTGGAGGAAATGCACCATCCAGTGCAGCAGAGGAGATCCAGCTAATTAGAAATGGGTTGTGCGCATTCAGTGCTTGCAATTAAACCAGTCAAACTTTCAAGGGCCAAGAAAAGGTTTAATACAGTGACCTCCCACTTCAGTAAGACTGGGAGTCCCTGAGAAATAAAAAGAAAAATCAAATAACAAATATTTGTGGAAAAGAGCTGGGCCTTGGCCAGTGGTCAGGTTGGACTGGCCCAAGGGGAGGGAAGTGCTTATGCAATGTGTTGCAGCTTCTGTTCGAATTCTGTGATTAAGTGAGTAAATATTTCCCAGATTTGTTGAGAGAGGAGGCTGTCGGTTTATTTATTCATAACGTGGGCATGAATAATTTAATGGTCAGCAGTTTCGACTGGGGTAGAGGGGGAGGGATCATTATTGTGAGCTGAGGTGAAGGCTTGTGATGGGGCTTTTGGCTCCAGTCCACAGGCAGTGACAGCAGCACATGGCCATCTCCTTCAGACATGGGAGAAGCACCAAAGCAAACAATAAGTCCAGAGACGAACCATTCATGAAGTAAGCAAATATACTTTGGAAATGTACAAATAGGCAAAGAAGTCGGAACATTGATCAGGTGGATACAGACACTTTGAAAACTAATATTTTACATGTAACTGGAACCAGCATGCTGGTGCCATCTTGCTGGATTTCAGCATCCTATGATGAAAACATTGCTATTAGTCTGATTCTGAGGTCCTTTAAGCTCTTGGTCACTTCCAACTTCTTGCCTGTGTTGTCTATGATTAAACCTGAGGTACTGTTCTGCAGCCCTGCAGCCCCTGGAACTGGTGAGTCGGTAGAACCAAGTGAAAATGTGGACTGACTTTGGGTTCTTCAGGGTTGCAATAAAAATATTTACTTGTTGCATCTTCCTAACTGTTTCCCATTTTACCCTTTCTTTTTCATGTTGCTCCTTTATCTTAGGGGTAAATTTAGAATGTCTGTGTGTGAAAGAAAATTCTGTGTATTTCTCAATAAATGTAAATTTGCAAGGTATGTTGCATGAATATATGGTAATGGAAAGTGATTAGCAAAGTTTGGACAGTTTTAACTGAATCAAAATCCAAATATTAAAACCCATAATTGATTACCAGTGTGCTGTGAAGCTTCTCTAATATTTATAAGGTTCTTCACACATTTCATTTACAAAGAGGAAGCATAAGGTTAACACTTTCTATGAGAGTCTGTGTGTACTCACTGAAATTATATAATGTACATTCTGGATATGGCTATTAGAGTAATCATAATAGATTTAATCTAATCGTGTGACTTCCAGCTTAGTGTGTATGTGTGTGTGTGTGTGTGTGTGTGTGTGTGTGTGTGTGTGTGTGTGTGTGTGTGTGTGCGTGTGTGTATGTTAGAAAGATAGAAAGTGTTTTGTCGGTGTACCTCCCTCACAGTCTGCTTTGCCCTGAAGGTTGATTGAGTTTTCAGCCCTGTTATCTGTGTAATGTTTGATGGAGTGGCCTTGATAAGTGCTACGAGAGGCTAGATGGAGGACAGCAAAGACCGCCAGTGCCTGATCATCTCATCAGCTGACCCCGTCTGTTGCCATAGCAGCACATTTTTAACCTCTGGGAAGATATGCTTAGGTGATGACAATGGATTATGATCTTCTCTCTCTCTCTCTCTCTCTCTCTCTCTCTCTCCCTCTCCCTTTCTCTCTCACTCTCACTCTCTCTCTCTCTCTCTCTCTCTCTCTCTCTCTCGCTGATATCATATCATAAAAGCTTTTTATTAAAAATCCTTCTGACCAATTTATTCATCCATTTCTTGAACCATCTTCTGTGATTCTCAAGAGAAAGCAGGTCTGATTATGTTAGACATATCCTGTACACATTACAGTGAGGACATTGCCATAAAAGCTGGCAGTGCAGGTGTCTTGATGAGAGCTGTTCGACACTGCAGTAATGTGACTTTGGCTTCCTCTGAAAGCGGGCCTGTGTTTTGTCTGTGCTGTGCCCGCTCACACCAAACGTCTGCCAGCATGGCGCACGGATGGCATCGACCGGTGCCCAACTGGCAGCCTCGTCTTGGAGAATGCTCCTGGATCGCTGGTGAACAATCCTCTTAACCAACCCAGGGGCCTGTTTTTTATCAGCCACAGCAGAAGTGAATAATACTGGTTAACTCTTGTCGGAACGGAGATTCGATTCATTTCGGACCATGTTTCAGCTTTTTGAAATAAGGCGACGGCACGCAATATTCTCCGAGCTATTCCGTTTTGCTAAATTTATGCTAAACCATTCTGGATTTAGTTGGTCACTAGCTCGCTCCACAGCGATAATGATTTACTCCACAAATGACAGCACATAATGTGCTAGCTGCTGGTACCCACAAACTGTGACAGTTAGTCCTACACTCTCATCAGCTTTACACTAGGGTCTAACTGATATCGTTGCAGCAACTCCTGGCCTTGTTCTTTATGTTGCCAAGTAATAAGTATTTTGGTGAACAATGTAGCTAGCTAGCATTTGAGCAAACAAATTTGTTTATTAATATCTGCTTGGAGACTCTTTCCAAAGTCCAAAGATGTTTATGTGTTTTTCTATGTAATATGTGCTGGGATCCACTTGGGATTTTAAATAAGTGGTATGAAATCCCTTCCCTGGAAATAACTGTACATCTCTCATGCAGAATCTTCAGAAGATCGCCCTCTATCAGCTACATGTGCTACAGAATCCGTGATTCAGAAGTAGTATGCAGCTGAATGATTCTGACATTCATTTCCTGCACCCAGAAGATAATCATGTCTTTTTCCTCAAAAACCTGGCAATGGGACATTTCTCCTTTTCCAATACATTTTGAAATCATAAACAATAGCCTCTACTTGCCTCAAGCCTTTTTATTTAAGTCTGATGTATCTTGTGTGCAGAGGCGATCAATAGAATGGAGGCTCTTTCAGTATGGTTTGCCTACTGTGATATTTGTCTGTCACTGATGACATGCCATCCCTCGTAGAAAATTTTGGCCAAAACATAGCTATTGATCCAGTCATCCCTGATGGATATGCTATTACTGAGCAAAGCTGTGGCTAGAGAAAGAAAGAGAAAGGTTTTAGTGTAGATTCTGGGTTTGTTGCTTTATTTTCTGTGGCTTAAATTTCTGTGAAAGGGAGGTTGTCTCAGGTTTTTCATACCTCTATAATGACTTGTCTTCTGTAGTTGACCTAGAATATTTAGACTGTCCAGTTTGGTGTAAAACTGATATGCTGCCGCTGGGATATTGTTCTGAGAAAAATAATGTATGTTCACACAATAGCACACAAAAGCACAGTAAGTTGCACAACATAACCCATGTAACAACAATTTGAAGCTGATTTACTAAAAACAAATCTATGAAGCAATCTGACATTCCTCTTATGTTCATAATTACTCATGGTCATGCCAGTAACCTACAGGGATTGTGCATAGACCTTATTCAGCAACGTATATTTGAGCAATGTCATAAGCGGTAACCCTTCTGGATTGACAGAAACAGGCGTCGAGCCTCAAAATGCCATTCCTCTCCATTCCGAGACCTATGGCGGGGGTGAGAATGTGGCCGCTGTTAGCCAGGGATAAAATCCCAGCATCTCAGGAGACAAATTTCGTTTAGGAGACCAGAGTCTCTTAAAACCTCCAGCATCAGTGCAACCCTGCGGACTGTTAACCTTCTATGATATGAGACCCATAGACAAATCAAATTTAGGATGTGGGGGTAGGAACAAGCAAACTTTATCAGAAAGCAGGCAGCTGCACTACAATGCCAGCCCCAGCCCCAATCTGCTCGCTCTCTTTTACAAGGCAACGGCACTCTGAAAAGTTGAGCTAAGTAATTAATCCTGTACTTTGGTGGAAGTTTGAAGTAAAAAGTAAAAAAAAATAAAAAGGAAAAAATTGGGAGAGGGAGTTTAATAAGCCAGGAATTAGGAACTGTAGCAAGCATCAGATGCAATCAACTGATTTTGTTAAAACGGTTGGCACCTAAACAATGAGCCTAGTTTCTGTTTGGTGTATACATATATATATATATATATATACATTCACCTATCGTGCCGACTTTCATTCACCAGCTTAACTAGCTAACAGCATTAAGGCCATAGTTTATGTAATATAAGATGATGACCATCAGCAATGATCTGATGCCTAAATGATCACACACCTGGACAATAAACCAACAAAACTGACCTGATTGGCTGATGATGCCTGTTATTTCTGTCCAAAGTGGATACAATGCTGTGGGACCTTTCAGCTATGCAGTTGGTATGATGTTAATTGATAGGTTTAAGCTTCTATTATGTGTAAACTCTTCAGAGTTTAACTCTTCAGGAATCAATCATGTCTGGGCTGATAGACTTCATTGGGAGTAAGGGGAAAATGATGAAATCCTTAAAAATCCTTATTTATATTAGACTTGTTACATTTCAAAATGTATTATTGTGTGACTACATAAAAAATTGTAACAGTTGGCATATCCTGGCATTCATTTAAGGAGTTAAAGGAGTTGTTTTGCCAAACCATCACTTAAATATTAATAGAACCTAATTGAGTTTCATTCACAAGCTCGTAATGAATATGTGTGAGGTGGCTGAAGTGGGAAGTTCAGAAATGTGTCCTGGAAATAGCCCTGACAATGCCCTGTCGATGCACAGGGCACCTTCCAGGTAGAATTTCACCCCTAGTTCCTGGAGAGATTGAGATCTTGCGTTGATCGTTCTCCTACCAGGCTAACACTATCTGCATCTAAAAAGCCAGGCCATTTAGATTACAGTACTCTTTAATATTTTATTCTGGCCAATGAGTACACTGTGTGCCCTTCATTGTGTTGCCCTCCTGATTGTGTACCAGCAGGCTTGGGTTACACTTTGAGGGACAAACTGGAGATTCAGCCCTGCAAACAAACCATGGTGTGTTTACAATGAGAGAACACACCATTCCAAATCCGATACGATACTGGGGTACAAACAAACACTATCCAGATGAAAGCGGTTCAACACCAAATTATTTATAGTTGTTCATAGGCATGCATTGTTAAATACTCACCATCCACTTTACTTCTGTCTTGTTTATCCACTGATTAGTCACTCCACCTACCTTTCAGATGCACTTGGTATACAGTTATAGACTATATGCTCATCATCCTTTCACTATTGATTGGTTTTCCGAAAAAGGGCTACTATTGACCTTTTTCTTTTTTGGTTGGTAAATCATTCTCTCATTTTTTTATATATGATTATAAGTGAGTTGAGACATTTTTGTTTTTATGTATATGCAACCACCTTATGGTCTGCCTCCCGCTGCATGTCTAAGCCAGTCAGGTGCTTTGTGGAAAGTTTATTTTTCTCTCTTCTCCCAGTGGAACAGGGGTGTCCATTCAGCTGGATTTGCGAACAGCAGGTGTGTCTTGTCTCCAGCCTTTCCCTGCAGGATGTCCATGTTTGGTCTGTGATGGAGCCAACTCGTAAATAGGGTTCAGTAACCTCCACCATCACACATATGGGGCCTGTTTTAATGGTCTGTCACACATAACCATTACACATTCTTAACATCACAGTTATTGGATAGCAGCAGATCTGTGGAGTTTGCTGGCCTGACATTTTATTTGAATGTTTGGATACCGTAAAAATTGTTAAAATAATTGATTATGTGACGTTGAATGGTCCTTTGTAATAATAGTGCTGAAATAATAATAGAAAATCAACCATTCTGATTTGCTGATGTATGATTAAATGCATTCAGCTACATGCACATTTGTTCAGCCCTGTTTGGTAAGGAACAAGATGAAGGCATTGATGATAATATAAATATAAATATAATATAAATATAAATTCAATGACGTTTACGTTTACATTCACGGCATTTAGCAGATGCTCCAGTCCAGAGTGATGTACATCAGTGCTTAAGTAGTCTACGTCTGCTCTTTATACCTGCTAAGCACATTTACGGTATTTGGCTGACGCTCTTATCCAGAGCGACGTACATCAGTGCTTAAGAAGTCCACGACTGTAAGCTACACTAAGATCAACACCGGCTTTTAACCAAATACTGCCAGCTAAATTATACATCTTAACAAACCCTGTCAAAAGCAAACAGGTCAGAGGTTAATAGAACCTAACTGAGTTCCATTTAGAAGCTTGGTTGTAGGTTAAGCAATAGCTGTCTGTGTTTGAGTGTGAGGGACTATGGCATTGTTAAAGGTCCTGAAAAGTCAGGCTTTACTTTATCTGTTCTCCAAATGCAGAACGCACTGCAGGCATGAGGCAGTCAGGTTTAATGTGACCTCCTCTATTACTATAATCTCTTGCAGCTTTTATAGACTTTGCCAGCAGTGGAGAATCTGTAAGCACATCTTGTCAAACTTTCTCTACCTTCAGCCACTGAGCCAACAGCGCTGTTTACAAAGCCCTATTGCTGTCATCCCGAAAGCTTAATGAAAGTGTGTGTGTGTGTGTGGATGTGTGTATGTTTAGGGGAAGAGGAGTTGAAGGCAATAAGCTCTTTCAACTATGCACTTTTTTTTTTACAGGTGTCAGGTGCTTCCCCAAGTTGGACTTCAGTTTTCGCTTGTGGCAAACACACAAACACAGACAATAAAGTATCTGTCATCTCTGCTTGTCTGTGATCAGGCGGCTCCATCCCCATTCACTCTGTTGTTAAACCACCTGCCTCTGAGCTCTTTGTGAACAAATGTGGAGCATTGTATTTTCACAAAACAATAGAATTGTTAAACATATAATGAATAAATTAAGCAAATCAATAAATAGATGCAAATGTAAATAAACGAATGAATAAATACATTTTGAAATACCCTGTGAGAGTTTACACCATAGTGAAAGACAGCCTTTATTACTAGATGTCTGTTTGGAGGGTGAGGTATGTTTGAAAGGCCCGCTCTGTCTGGCCTCTCTCGGGGCTACTTGGGGCTGATATGGCTCGGGTGGGGTCCAGTGACAGCCAGAGAGCAGTAGGATAAGACATCGACAGTGGCAGTGATAGAATTTAGTTGATATTATCAGCAGAACAGGCGTGGTGGTGCTGGCAGGTTGGGGGCTGTCAGGCCGTCTCCAGGCGCCGTCAGCAGGGGGTCTGACACCAGGCAACAATGTTAACGCTGCTCCTGAAAGGGCCATGAACTATGATCGGCGATATGGGCCCATAAATAGAAATCCATTTTCCTGCCATGCAGGGTGAGGAGGCCAACCGGTAGTGTTCCCCCTGCACACACACACATGCACAGCGTGTACCTCTCTTGTTCTGAAGGTGAAAGGATTAGGTACGTTGACCGTGTGCTCTTGTGGCTGGATGAATGTTGTCGTTCTCACGGCAGACCTTTTTCCCCTGACCACACAACCTCAGTCCGTCTGCTCAGATTAGCAGAAAATTGTGAAAAAAAAGAAAAAGGGAACCTGAGCACTTTCCTCTTCCCTGTGCCTGGTTCCGGAGCTAAATAAAAAATGAGAACAAACAACGGGGTTTGTTTTAAGGCTTTTTTAAATGTCCTTTGTTGTTGGAAAGGACAAAAAAGGAAAAAAGGACTTGACTTTCTGATACCCCAAGCATGCATTGTATTTTATCTGTTATTACTAAACCTTCTGGGTGATTAGTTCAAGTAAAGTTGCACACTAACATTAATCACTAAGATTATTATTATTATTATTATTATTATTATTATTATTATTATTATTATTATTGTTGTTATTATTATTATTATTATTATTATTATTATTATTATTATTATTATTATTATTGTTATTATTATTATTACTGTTATTAACATCATTTATAATGAGCTGCACATGGATTAGTTTGCTATATGTGTTTATTTACAACCTAAAATACATCATTTTTAAATAGATTGGAATCATTTGCCATATTATTACTATTAATGCCTCTGGAAAGAAGAGAAATTATGGCCCTCTCTCTCCATGAAGAATGTATATAACATATATTTAGGACGAGGTCAGGTAAACTGACACTTAAGGAGTGGTCTCTTTTCTCCCTGCTTTACTCTCAAACCTACAGAAGAAAGCTCTTTCTCATTGATGTAAAACGAGTATGACAACATGCCCCTCGACTGTCTGAAAAGACAAAGATTATAAATGTCAATCGATTCTGGTTGTGATGTGTGTATAAAGTGCATATACACTTTTGTTGGATCACACGGCTAGAATTACTGTATTATTTTATATTTTATCATTGGAACCATATAAGGTACAACAGTAAAACCTAAAAAAAGTAACAGGCAAATATGAACACATATAAAATGCTTTCGAATATCAGTCAGTACAGGCGGTTTGACCAGCTGCAGATCTGCATTGAAACTTTCCTCATGGAATTATTTCACAGATTCAACAAGGGACATTAGACAAGTGATTTGTGATCACTGTAAATATTAGATGTAGGAAAACGCCCAGGACTTCTCTATTGCACATCTTTGTTAGTACTCTGTTGCTATCTGTAGCATTCTAAAATGTTGCAAAAATCACAAACAGCAGTGCCATATTATAATCTAAAAAATAATGAAAAGCATTGCCTTGGAAAACCAACCATTCTTCGCTGTCAAGGACTCTCTTAGAACACTCTTGCTGGGAAAAAGCAGAATGTTTTGAAGTGTACAGGCACTTAACAGTTGTGCTGAGCTGCATGACAGCAATTCAGTACTGACAAATGCATGTAACCTAGTGCAAAAGGAATGCACATTTACTGAAATATAGTTTTAATGTTTTTGTCAGCCATTTGCAGCAAATGTTACATAAATGTTGCTATACATGAGCTAAATGATAATAAATAAGACACAGACATTGCTGTATTTAAGCTAAATGTTACTTTAACACTGCATTTTTTGAGTTGAAGATCTTGTGTATATGTATATGAAGTGAATCCGAAGTTCTGCTGAATACAAACAAATTTTACTGAAATGTTGGTATATGAGTTTTTTTCAGTGATTACTGTGGTGTGGTTTAAAATTTAATTGATCTAAAAACTCAGAATATATAATTACATTTTAAGGTCTGGATTATTATACAATTCTTTTTCCTCTTCTAACAGAGTCCAGGAGAGGTTGTATTCTCTTTAAACAGATTAGAAAGGTAGTTTAGAAATGTAGATAATTCAATGTAATTCAAATGGAACTAGTAGTGCTTTGTTGTCTTGGTGAGTAGTTTTGTTGGACTATTCTGTAAGTCAAAAATAAACCCACTTTAACTCTCCCCACTAAAAAAAAAATGGAAAAGTAAGACTAATGTGTTGTCAGTCACATTATGTTTACAAATTGGTCTCAGCTCTGACCTCCGGACCATGATGACCTGGCACTGATGAACCACACTTGTAAGGTTGGGATTTAGTAAGAGGAATTTGTGGCAACTTAAAAAATGCATGAGGAACACTTCTTACTTTCTGACTTGTGAGAAACTGTTTTTTCACCATGTCCAGGGAGCCCACAAACAGATCAGATGGGACGGGGGAGCGGGGAAGAAACGTGCAGCTTGCAGTTTGAGCCTACCAGGCAATTCTTCCTCTCGTCCCAGGTGAGAGGACTCCAGAAAAAGAGAGATGAACCTCAGGAACCAATTTGCTGAGTTTTGTTCTGAGACAGAAGCCTGGAGCCTTTTACAATTCACTTCACAAGGAGGAATGGGGTCTGTAGGCTTTTGGTTCTGTTAAGAAGAAATTGGCCCAGAGTTGCAGGCCAGTTTAAAGATCTGGTGGAGAGCTGAAATATATATGGCAGGAATGACGCTGAAGTCATTTGAAACAGTAAAATAAACTAGGATAGAGGGTTAATATCAAAACTACAGTTAAGTCTGGCCTACTGGAGAAAAGTCAGACCAGCTGGAGTGAAAATACTTTGAGTGAGCAGATTTTTTCCCATAAACCTAGAAATGCCAGGCTAAATAGCAAGTCACAGTTCGTCATGGTGAGTTTTTCATTCTAAATTCTGTTTAAGTTCTAAGTTCTGTTCTGCTTTTCTTCCCTCTTTAGTTATACTCACTGAACTGTAAACTAGTGTCTGTTCACTGTCATGCCTCTGTTATTCCTGGCATTCCTAGCTCCTCTGACACTGAAGGTGTTGAGCAGGTTGAATTAAGCAGCTGGACCTAGCATCTCTTAAGCATGTGCTAAAACTATGGCCTTGGCATCTCCTTCTTTATGTTGTGCAGGCAGACCTCTCACGCCTGAACATGGTGCTCCATGGGCCTTTCCTTGCTACATCACAATGGACTCTGCAAAGGCAGTTTCTGTTACTTCTCAGTTTGTTGTGAAGCTGCAGTAATGCTGTACCTGGTACTGCATTAATGAACAGCTTCTGTTCTAGCCACTGAGCTGCTTTACTGGCATCACTATCAATGCTGCAGCCCTGGACTGTTTTCATTTAGTTTCCATATTGTGTTGAAGCTTATTTATCCTCAGTGCCAGTTTGCTACCCCAGTCATTCATGCTGCTATCAGCTCTCATTCAGTTTTCTTGCTTTGCATCCTCTGTTGCCAATAAAGCTTCACAAGTACTTCCTGCATGAAATCTCCTTGAAACACACTGTGACATTAGAGGGCCCTTTATGGACTCATGGTTCTTATGCAAGTGTGCAATTGGGGTGTTCATAGACTATTATCTTCTATTCTACTATATAGGAGTGTGATTAAGATTATTTCTATACTAATATCTCCTTTTAAAATGTAAATGAGCATTTATGTATGGACCAATATCTCCAATATTTGTGTAAAGGTGTTTTTGAGGGTGTTTTTAGATTTATATATGGTTTAAATAGGTTTTTAATATATTTGATGCATATTTTTGTATCTTTTGTATAATATTTTTTATTGAGGCTGTCTGTATTTCGTGTATTAAACATGTGTATTGAGGTTTTTCATAGACTCATAAGGGGTGTAAAGGGGTGTTTATTGAGGGTGTTTTCAGGTTAATTTCACTTATTCTAGTCTACAGCTGTGTTTACTTAAGATAATTGAATAAGTAAGGGATATAGTTATAAAAGTGAGGGACTAGACTTTTGACCCCCATATGTGGTATTAATAAAAAGGGCTAAACCGTGACAAAGCTCATCTGCTCATCCTCAACATGTTGTTTCTTCATTAATGTCTTTAGCATTCACTGATACAGACAATGAGACACTACTAATAAAATCTTTTGACTAACGCTAGTCATAATAAGTGGCTCCTGTGAGCAACCCCCCACCCCGAGCAGTGCATTGTTCTTGTTGAAATGAAATCCTCCATATCTACTTTAACGCCCAACCAGTTCTCTACTCTGATCCTAATCGACAGCCATTCAATTATTCCTGAGCTCATAACCATAAAGCAGGGGAATGACAGGCTATATATTCAAACCAATATTTATTTGTAATAATGCGAGCAGTCTGTGTGGAGGTGGTGGGTGGTGGAGGGTGAGGAGTGTAGATGTGAGACAGAAAGAGAGAGAGCCAAAGAGAGAGAGAGAGGAAGAGAGACAGAGGTGTGTGTGTGTGGGAGAGATTTTTGCACAGACGAACTGAAAGGCTTGTGATTTATTAGTGCATTTCATATCCTTCTTGTGGCTGCCATCCAAATATTGGGGTGGGGTTGGGTGGGGGTATATGCTTACAGTATTGTTGGGGTGCAAAAATATATTCCTTCATCCTTTTAAATGTTAAAACACCTCCTGTCTCCTCTTTGGCGGAGACGCGGCCTTAAAAGGCCGCTCGCGTCACGCAACACTAGGACTTGAAATAACCTTCGTCCAAGCGCTCTGATGAAGCCCTCATCCCCTGCATGCGACTGTGCCGAGGAAGTCATCAGCTGAGACACATTTTCGTGATTGACTGCGGAGGGAGAGAGAGAAAGAGAGAGAGAGAGAGAGAGAGAGAGAGAGAGAGAGAGAGAGAGGGAGGGAGAGGGAAATCAGGCAAACCCAATGCCTGGGAGAATTGGACTTGCAGTATTTAGATGTATAGTAACAGATGGGAGACCATGCAGAAATCAAAAAATAGTTTTCGCTTGCCTTTGATTTGGCGAGGAAATACTAAATGCACGGCGCCAGACTACTGAGCGGATCGTCCCAGACCTGCAGACGAAAGCTTATGGGTTGATTCGTTTTTTTTCCCGAAGACTGAGCAAGTTGCTTCTGTCTGTTTGTTTTTGATTGCTTTTATTTTGGAGACTGGTGGGAAAGAAAACATACACGCCTGACATTGCTCTTTCAAATGAAGGGAAAGCAAAAAAAATAAAGGTGGAGTGTTGATTCACTTTCCAGAGTATCCCACAACACTTCTAAGAGTTAGGAAAGTTTCTGCTAATGCTTTGCAGAGGTCTTAATTGCTGGGTGTCTATATGAATCTCACTTACATCTGGCTTATTTTGAACCCACCCTCCCTCCCTGTCTCTCTCTCTCATGTGTGTAATGGCAGGCATAAGGACTGTCCTGACCCCCGGCTGAACTCATCAGACGAAATGAAGTTGTTCAGTGGGCTGGGGAAGACGAAGCATAGCTGGGTGGGAATTAATCAACCCTACTGGGCGCGTGCAGACGGCGGCTGTTGGCCTGACCCTGAGCCGCTCACCAGACCCTCCTGGAAATGAAAGACATAATTCCTGACACATCATATGCTGGATTATTGACTGTGGGATTGTGGTTGTGTGTCACCTCGATTTGTGTGCTATGCTTATTGAATAAGCCAACTGGATCATTCGTTGATTTCACCCAATCTGTATTGCCAAGGCATATGAGGCTCCTTTCTGTTTTGGCTCATACTGTTTGTCTGTATTGTTATGACAATCTGCGCATTTGCACCGTTCTCAGGCAAATTGTTATAAATATGTGAACCACAATGTTGAGTGTTCAGCAATTAGTGATTCATGCACAAATGTCTACATGTAATGTTTTGGATATAAGAACAAGATAAGAAAATGTTGATGATAATATAATTTAAGTGATTTTTATGTTGGTTTTGGCTTGTACCCTTATGTAAAAATGTGAAAAAGCTTAAAGTGTCCCAATTTACAGGCATACTCATTTTATATGGACGCTACATAATAGTACTGTTATGGACATAACATATTTACATATACCAATAAGTGAGCATGAAATCCAAGAAAAACAGCAAAATATGAAAACTCATGCCTCACACCTTTTTGCATTCTTTTCACCATCTGTAAAATGGCACCTTCCGAAAATAGGAAACATTTTCTGGCAAAAATAGAGGTTATTCTCTGTTTTTAAATTTACATTTACTTCTTCTATAGTTCCCATTTAGGAGCAAGAAGACCGTGCTGAAATTAAAAACATACAATATACAACAAATCCTATCCCTAACGCTGGCAAACACTTTGTCTTCATCTGTAACTAACCTCCTTTTTAGGTGAACACTCCAGCTGTTAATTCCATTCTTGTCTTCAGACTCTGCAGATGTTTGTTTTAGGTGAGAGGAGAATAAAGTGGGCTCCGCTCTTGTCTATATTTAAGCTTTGGATTGCTGTTCCTCAACCAAAGCTTTTCTCGCTGTGGATTGGCTCACTGAGGTTGGTGGAGGTGGATGAACTGTCATTATCCTAGAATAGGGAACATGGTTTGCAATTATTGCTGTTAGACTCCAATGGGTCTGGGTGAACGGCACTCATAGCATTTTCTGCTTTTAGAAGTCCTCCATTCAAAGTTCCTGGGTGTAGAAACTCAAGCTGTTTGTACAAACTTTGACAGGCAAGAAAGTGGAGAATGGGATATGATCTCATTATGTTTTGGCTTCTCAGAACCTTGACCACATAAGTTACTCTGCACAGTATAAAACGCAGTGGGGGTGGAGGCGTCGTATTGCGGGTGCATTTATGCTCTCAGTAAGTTTTCTCGGTAAGACTAACATCTTGGAAAAAGAGAGTAGGCTGAGGACAATGGTCCAATAGTGCCGTGAGACTGGATTTGCTTGAAAGGAATGTGCACGGTCTGAGCATAACTTTTTTTTCTTTCTCTCGACGATACTCTCAGAGTGGAAATTTTTAATCTCGAGGCAGAAAACTTTGAATGCATAAGCTCTCTGCCTCCATCTCCTTGTCTTCATGACAGATTATGCCATTGTGTAAGTGTACGGGGGAAAGAATGAACTGCAGCTCTCCCTTTCTCAACACTCATTTGCTCTGGAACACACCAATTGGATACAACGCATCAAACGGAAAAGTAGTGAACCGACAACGCAGATCTCCTTCTTTGTCTGCTAGCCTACTTACACTTAATTAAAGCATATGGCAGACATTTCTCCAACATGGTGGATTCACATCAGAGCCCAGGCATGGAGGGTCCCTTTTTCATTCAGACTTTCCATGTGTTTTGCACTTTTTTGCACAAAACCTGGTTTGTCTTTTGTGAAGCATTAAAAGCCAAACAACACTTTCAAAATAATGCTTTGAGGTCTAAATAGTACAGGTGTTTCAGAAATTCCAGAGAGATAAGTGTCATTTTCACATAATTCTACAATAAAATTCGTGAACCAAGCTTAAAGGAACAGTCAAAATCAAATCTGAACAAGTTTCTCTTCAAGATTAACAGATCAGCAATAACTGGACTTTCGTGACCAAAGTAGTTTAAAACACTGGACAACGGACAAAATGAATAAAAGTAGCAACTATCGTGAAGCCTCAGTTTTGTTTGTACTTTTGTCTATTTTCACACAAAATACTGTCAAGTCCATTAACAGGTTTTGATACAGTTAGAACAAGGTATTTACACAGCGGTAATTGGTGGACTATACACTTCCATCACTTGTTAGGTACATTAGCCTTATAGCTCCAGATCAAAATTGGGGAAACACATTTCAGACACTGAACCTACCATACTTTATTGATTACATTTGGGGTGAAAGTAAAATTCTGTAAATCTGACATTTTGCCAATGTATTCTTTTATAAATGAAACTCAAATAAAGCTTTTTGCTTACAGAGGATCTCAAATCCAACAGAAACATTCCGTGTTTGTTGTCTTTTACACACACTCTCTGTGTGGAGTAGGATTGATTATTTTGATGGAGCAGTGTAGTGTCTCTTTTTCTCTCTCTCTCTCTCTCTCTCTTGCTCTCGTGATACAGCTCAGGCAAGCAGCTCTTTGTTCTTTGCCCGGCTGCTGTTTGTAGAGGATGCTAAAAGACATACAGCCTCATGCCAAATCTGTTTCACTGTTTGTCATACACACCATTGTCGAAGTGCTTTACAAAGACTGAAGATTATCTCCCCCTCGCTGGGCACTACAGTGTTTTGCGGCGTGCTTCATGTATAATTCACTGCCAATATAAATTGCGGGAGTTAAGGAACACAATGCATTTTGTTCTGGCCAACCCATTGCTTTTTAACCTAGAAATTATTTATCGTCGCCTCTCCCCTGAGGAGACCTAGGCTGACCCTGCTAGACTCCTAATTGGCTCTGTTGCTTTAAAGCTTTTTGTTTGTTTACAGCTCACAGCAGCTTTCTTGAATATTCTACAGAGCGAGTGAACTACGCAGGTGCGAGCACTAAATTGCATGCCTTCTGTGGGGACCGGCTTGGTAAACAACTGCAGTCAAAGACAGAATCAGTAAGTACAGAAGCTTAAAACTGGTCTAAAGTCTAGTCCTACAGGGCATCTTTCAAAAAATACAAACACAATTCAGTGTCTGGAGGCAAGTGTGCACAAGTCTGGACAATGAACCTGTGTTGTTTGCATATTAGAGCTTGGCTGAAGTGAAGTATTTCAGGTCCAGCTCAGGTGTGAATATTAGAGATTCTGGTGTGCTGAGGTTAAATTCAATCCTGAAATGATTTTGATAGAGAATCTCCATACAGTGACATCAGAGAATCACTAGATAGAGGAGTTTTTATTGTCTCTACTGAACAACTGAATCCAATACATTGACAAATACAAGGTTCTCAGTATCAATCAATAACAATCATCTGCAATGCAATAGTTGAATTCCATTGATCATTCAGTGTGATGGATATCAAACAACTGGTGTCAGCATATACACACACACTGATCAGCTATGCCATAACAATAAAACCACATGCCTAATATTGTGTAGACCACCAAAACAGCTCTGATCCAACAAGGCCTGGACTCCACAAGTCCTCTGAAGGTGTGCTGTGGCATCTAGCACCAAGACATCAACAGTTCCTTTAAGTCCTATAAGTTGAGGTGGGGTCTTCATGGGTTGGGCTAGTCTGTCCTAAACATCCCACGGATACTGAGTCAGATTGAGACCTGGGGAGTTTGGAAGCCAAGTCAATACTTTGCTATGTTCCTCAAATCATTCCTAAAACATTTTGCAGTATGGCATGGAGCATGATCCTGTTGAAAGCGGCCATTGCCATATGGAAATACTTTTGCCATGAATCAATATATTTGGTCTCAGCAATGTTTAGACAAGCAGTATGCATCAAATTAAGATCCACATGATTGCCAGGACCCAAGGTTTCCCAGCAGAACACTGTCCAGAGCATCACAATTACTCCACTGGCTTGCCTTCATCCCATAGTGCATCCTGGTGCCATATCTTCTCCAGGTAAGTGAAGCACACACACACACACACACACACACACACACACACACACACACACACACACACACACACACACACACAC
>JBBJLR010000007.1:17445478-17458940 GCA_037577145.1 Brachypetersius gabonensis
AGAGAGAGAGAGAGAGAGAGAGAGAGAGAGAGAGAGAAAGAATAAGAAAGAAAGAAAGCTGGGACGACATCGCCCTAGAGCATTACATGCTAATCAGCAAATTCTATTTGCTTGTTTCCTGTCAAGCACGTCCCCATATGCCTGTTCAAACCCAATAAAAACACAATGCTCTAATACTCTCTAATTTAGTTACTTCTGAACACAGAGCAGATATAGCTACACCGTCTAGCAAAATGTTAAGGACACCTAGTCTTCTAAAATTCCTTGAGGAGCAACGGACTAAAGCACCACTTTGAGAATACAGACATGACCCACACGTTTTACCTCCTTCCCAGCAGCAGTCAGCTCTCAGATCCTTCGGCCATTTAAACCCCTTTTTGAACTTTTTTCATTTGAAAAAACAAAAAAGTTTCTCTAAAGTGTCTCTAATGACTGTGTAGCGACATTTTAACAATTCATGCAGCCACAATGTAACTACTGGTGATGTATGAATTATATTAGTGCAGATTATATATATATATATATATATTAATGTATTAACTTGACTGTTTACTCTTGTACTTATTCAGGTGTGTTCCTCATAATTACCCGAGAAAGAACTGAAGTTAAAACAGATATGTATTTACATAAGCTCCACTAATATAATTCATCTGCAACTGTGAATATGTCACCAGCAGTTATAGTGTTGCTGCATGCATTGTCAAAGTGTTGTTATTAAAGACACTAAATAAAAAGTGGGACCAATTTTTTAAAAAGAAAACAAAGTATCACTGTATTATGACGAGTATGTTCACCTGGGTAAAGCAGGTAGGCTGATAAGTGGTGGAGTTGCTGGGTCAGTCTCATTTAGACAAATTTTTTCCATCTTCAAAGGTGGCAAGGAATTAAAGAGCACCCATCACTGTACCTCCCAGGTTCGCCTCTTGTCGGTTCATGCAGTGACATGAGTGTACGCTCAAGATCACATTGAGGCCTAATCCTCCTTCAGCCTCAAATACACCAACGGACTTTTTTAATGACTGTTTGTAGTAGACGCCATAAAGCTTGTCTGCGGCACAAAGCTAACTCAGAGCCTAGGTGGAGATTAGACTTGGATGCCCATCAAGGGAACCCTTCATTTCATCTCAGCGCGGTTATTACATGTGTATGATGGGAACAAATCCTTGATTGTGTTTCTGTGAATGGGGAAAGATTCCTAACATCTGACTGTCAGTAGTACAAGACAGAGTGCTTCTTGTGTGTGTTTGTGACTGCACTTTCTCAAGATATAAAGTGTTTCCAGGGCTTCAAAAACTGATTTTCTGAATGCAGAGAAAGCCTCTGTGTTTAAAATGAAGAGTCCTTACTGATCGCAGCTTTTGTCCCAAAAGCATGGCTGCTTAAATGGGGCTATAAGAACTGTCCTCAGGAAAGTCCAACAGAGAAAAAATAAAAAAATAATACATTTTAAGAAGTAGCTGCATCATCCAAAGCATTTGAACATCATTAATCACTGTCTGAAATGGCAGCACAGACTCTTACACCAAAATACATTTGTACAAATTGTGAAAAAGGCCTCAAAATTAAATGCCGACTGAAACACTTGTACAAGCCTTACTACGTGTTATCTTTAAAATATCTTTAAAATGTATATAATCTTACATTAACATACCCTGTAACATAGGATCAGTGCTATACATTTATTTTCATAATCTACTTTATTTATTTGCTTAGATTCTCACTTCTGTAGGCTTGGCAGTACGATGAGAAAGTCTTGTGCTTCATGTAATCAGATGTAAGCACCTCTCAAGACATTACTGAAACTTTGACTGGAACCAAGTTCTGTTGTCAGACAATTTAGAGCTTTTTGCAAGTGGGGTGGACATAAAAAGAAGAACAGTTACACAGAAAAAAAAACGTATCCACTGTTAAATTTAGAGTAGGATCTGTTGTGTTTAGGGGCTGTTTTTTTCTCCAAAGCCCCTGGGAACCTTGATAGGATACATGGCATTATGGAATCACGTACCAGGAGATTTTAAATGAAAGTCTGGCTGTCTCTGCCAAAAAGCTAAATTGGGTCATGGCTGGATCATCCAGAAGGACAATGATCCAAATCATACATCTAAATCCACACAAAAACTGGTTTCAGTTTCACAATGCACCCTTATACTAATGATAAGGAAGGAAAGAGAGAAGCCAGCAAAAGAAATCCCAGGATGATCTAAACGCAGTAGAAACAATCGTTACTCAGAGAACAATAAACAATAAATTGCACCACAATCATCTGCATGTGAATCTGCACAGAGCATCTATAATTTCACAGGAGCTTTTAGACAAACCTAAATGTATTGTATTAAGTAACAAATGTATTCTTTCAGTCAAAACAATAATGTATCACTTATTTGAATTCGCAATAGAGGTTTGAGGGTATGGCTTCACAATTACAAGATCTACAGAGGCATGATAAAGGGATGCTTCCCTGAAAGCTGTACTTTGGCTCTACAAGCCATTGAAGAAAACATGAATGGATCAATACACCAGGAGAATTTTAGGAAAGTTTCTACTACAGTTAAATAGAAGATGGATGTCTCAGCAGGAACACACCCCAAACAAATAAAACTGGTTTCTAAAAAGGAAAGTTGAGGTGCATACTTGGCCTACGCCAGTCCTGGAGAGCTGATATCCTAGACAGACTTATAGCTTCTCTGTTCAAACCCAATCACTAAATATGGAAATAAAAATATGTTTTGAACCAGATGCATTCGAACAGTTAAATCACCAAACTCTGATTAACACTGGCACTCCAAGAACAGAGATGCACATTCCTGACTTGCATACAATGAAAAAATTATTTCAGAAGGCTCAGTACTCAGCTTCAAGTCTTGTTGTACAACTGTACCACATAGATGTCTTTTCAATTAAGAAACAGCTCACGGTTTCCTGCAAAAAAACTCATGTGGTAACAAACAACAAATACTTTAAAGTGTTATAAATACTTTAAATGAAAAAAGTGAAGGGAAATAATAGATTAGATAGGTTTTGCCCTGTTCCCCGTTTTACAGTTTAAAGGCACAGCGTAAATTTTTTATTGAGAAGAATTTTTTGTGTCATGTCTTCTGTGTCATCTATAGGAAAACTAACACAGCTCATTGTGTGCAGTCAGAGGTCTAAATGGGACAGGCATGGTATTATCCCCTCCATCCATTACTTGTCTCTAATGGGTCCCTGATGGAGGCCGTATTTGAAGAGGAATGTTCCAACGAAAGCGTGAAGGGTTAATTTGGATTGGCTCAGGTGAGTTAATTATTCTCTTCACCCACTTCACTGCACATCCATAATGATTATTAACAAGCTTAAAATACTCAAGGACCTCTGGGAGCTTTCGGGTAACAACACACAGCACGAGACGAAGACAGAGAGATGGAGAGAGAAAGAGAGAGAGCTGAGGAGGGAGGGAAGAAGAGATGGGGGAATCATTATGCTAATGAGAGTGCAGTAATGCTTTGCAATCACACTGTGGCCACAGCACTCCAGTGGGACTGGGCAGGGTCATGCTCTCTCTCTCTCTCTCCCTCCCTCTCTCTCTACTCTCTCACTCTCTCTCTCTTCCTGTCTCTGCTGCTGCCGGGGAACTGGGAGGAGAGGCAGCGGATTGAAGATGATTAAAGAACATTCATGCATGGATCCCCAATCCTTTGTGTGCCTAAAGATGGGGATAATGGCAATTTAGCCAATCTGTTCTGGGATCTCAGCACACATGATTTGTTCTCTTCACAGTGATATTACATATAGCACAATTTAACTAAATGGTTGGATCTGTTCTCCTCACCTTGCATACTGGACACAGCACAAATTATACTGTATACACAGTATGTACATACGAATCATTTAAGAATAACAATATGTTAAATGCCCCAATATTTCCTGGGATTGTAAGTAATGCTTCTTGTCAGGGCCAATCAGCAGATTTCGCTTGATGTGGCCAAGAACCCAAGTCATTAGTTTTGTGCACGGGGTTACCTTATTTACTAGCAATGTTTTAAGTCATGCACCACAAAAAAAAACCATATTACAATAACAAAGTAGCACATTACAGTATAAATTATTGTAAGTGCATTATAGTAACTGCTTTTTTTATGCAGATTTGTTACTCATACATACATCTTTAAGAGATACATTGTCAACCATGTGAAAAATGGAACACAAAATGCAAAGAACAGATACAAAGTATATGCAAGTGCAGCAGCACTGGACTACACAGAGGGCAAAAAACACAAGAGCACCAATACGATATTACCAGATATCATTCCAGCTGACAAAAGCAGTTACAATACCAGTATGAGTAAGTAGAGTATTAAGACAGATCCTATATTATGAGTATTGACTGTGACAGACATATACTAATAGTAAGTAGAAGAGCAGAGAAGTGCATCTAATCCTGCTTATATGAAAACAGGCAATATACCAAAATAACTCATTCAGTTTGTCATTTTATATATGAAGATTTTGATTTCAGGCAGCTGTTTATAGCTGTTTTTACTAGCTAGGTTTTTGGTATTTAAACAGTATCAGTCGTTCATTTCAATCAAGTGTAATTGACTGTGTAAAAAGGAAAGGATTGTGTCATGTCCTATAAGTGATGTTTACTGTCACTGACTAAGTAGAGTTTACAGATTAAGGCAGAATTAATGAGTAATGAGAATACATTTTTGTGAGGTAATGAGTAAAGTAATTCCATTACATATTACGTAATTAGTAACTTGTAATGGGTGACTTTTGGAGTAGCCACACAACACTGTTTACTAGTCACTACATTAAAAACTTTTAAAGAATCGTTTAAAGACGTTATAAACAGTTTTGAGCAACTGCATCTTGTTCTGAAAGGCTTGTTTTTGCCATTGAGTGCAGTGCAGATAACTTTGCAAAAAATGTTTGTCCCCCTCAGACTAATATTATACTGGTATTTCTGATAGTGAACAGAACAGTGCACACACAGGTGTGGATAACAAAAAATGCAAAGGGATGAAATTCTGAGAGGTCTGACCATCTTAGTGACTTACAGATGAGATTCTTAGTCTTTGCTTCCATCAAGGGCTCTTGGTTGATTCAGTGACATGCTGCTCAGTGGGGTTGAGGTAACATGACTGACTTGTCTGGTCAATATCACTGAAAATGTCCCCAAAATGTTGCATTAGCAGTTTCTTTTGGGGCCCTGTCCTGTAAACTTGTGTTAGTCTCCAGTTATTTAAAGACTGCAGACTACACTATAAAGTTACTACTATATTCTAACATACTTTTGTATCAAAAAATGAATAAAACAGTCCTATGCTTAAAAAAAGAAATGTCTATACTTGTCATCATTTGGCTGGGTTTGTTTTCACTGGGGTCTGACTAGTGAGGTGGAGGAGATGGTATTTCTTAGACATCTGTTCCTGGCAGCGGTCGTGGCGTGCGGCTGCCCATTGGACCACTCCCTGGGGCACCCTGATGGAGGAAGAGTGAAAGATTTGTAGCGAGCCGGTTAATGGTAATTATGCGAGTGGTCTCCAAAGACAGAGGCAGACCCACAGGGACAGCCCCCCCCCCCCCCCCCCCCAGTCTACCCGGAAATCCTTATAATAAATAAATAAACGTACAGTGCGCTTGGCTGTAGAGCTGTACAGATGTCAGACATTCTGCCAGTTATTGAGTCTTAGACATTTCGGTTATTCCTGGTGATATTATTTTATATACATAGATTGCTGGAGTTATGACTTTATAGAAAACGTTATTATGGATTTGTTATGTGATTTGTATGTGCCAATAATGACAGAAAACATAATGGAAATAGAAAATAAATCTAATTTAATTATGTAACTAATCAGTTACAAAGTGCATTATTATGTAGTGCATTATTATATTCATTATGTAATTACACTTACATTATTTTGTGAAAATGTATATTGAGTGTATAGCAAAGGAATAATAACCTTATACTTCTAAGGCTTATAGTTTAGTTATTTTAAGTATGTCCTAAACATGCAGACGATAATATGATAATACGGAAAAACATCCCAGTAGTGTAAGGAAAGGACAGAAAAAAAACCTAAAATGATCACATAGACTCAGCAGAATTTGAAATATAGTGTGTCTGCGATTGTAATTTGACTAAAATAGGCTTATTTCAGTTCTTTCAAAGGTCTTTTTAAACCCTGAGGCGTAAAGGGAGGCTTTGGCACGGCTCGTTTGGGTTTTCACAGGGTGTGTGAACTTTACACCAGGATCAGGCTACTATTTTAAACAATTACAGATGGCAGAGGTAGAGGTAAAATTGACAGAAATATCAGCCGTCTAGAGGTGTCCTGACAGGCTTCGCCGGCAATGATTAATTACCGCCAGGCTTCCTTGGGCATTTCAATTTCCTTTGGCTTTTAGCACTGGGCTTCAGGGGGATAGCAATACAGTAGCTCCTGTTACAACTTACATACACTACAGCAAGGAAAGAGCCCTGCTCTCCTTTTCTCTCCTCCCTCATCTATCCTGTGGCCAATCAGACCAGAAGAGGTCAGCCAAACAAGGCCTGGCATGATAAGTCTATGTAATGCCTCTACCTGACACGAATGCTAACAAGGACGCAAATCTGTTGCGCAGGACTCAAGATTATCTTCGCCAGGAAGAATTGTGACTTTCCCTTCTCCTCTCTTCCCACCTCCAACGTTAAGTTCCAATTTATTATTTGAAAGACTTTTATCATGGAAGTTTACCATCCGAGACCACTTCATTAATCACAGCAAGCTCTTCATTTGTTTCCAGATAGTAGCTGGTTCCTGGCACTGATGCAAATATGGTTAAAAAAAGGAGGTCTGTTTATCACCAGTCTAAGGGATTAATAAATAAAAAAGGTCTGTAGATGTATAGGAGGAACGATAACTTTGCACCGCACCTTATTTTGGAGTGCTGAGAAAATATTTATCAACTGGTTTGTTTTTTTATTAAAAAACGTGGAGGGAAAACTGGTTGGCATTTCACAGTACATGATGTATGTATGGCTGACGTTAGGATCAGGAGTTGCTCTGGCAAGTATCAACATTCTGACATTTGAAATGGTTTAAAAAGAAGCTTTAAAAATATGATAAAAAAGTCTCAGAGCTCAGTGAACTCACGTTCATGATACAGACAAGTGATGCAGTCATATTTTAATATCAGTAGTCCAATGTTATTTTTGTCATACTATACATTCTATACATTCAACATATACATGTATGCTATACATTCAATTTTCATTCAACAGATTGTGTGCTGTAAATGAAACCTATAGTAAAACCACAATATATATAGATATTTATATTAGCATGTAATGAAATGCTTATACAGTTGATTTATACTGCAGGTCAGAAGTTTGGGCTCACCCTTGATTCATTCATTAATTTGTTCAAAAATACATTGGGTTTTTTTTTTAAATATTAGGAATATTTAAATAAAACCTGCTAGTTTCAAACCTTTTATTGTATGTAGTGACACATTATAGAGCCACAAAGTCCCAAACAATTGGTTTGGATGGAAACATATGAGGTCTGTTTGTAATGCACTGCCATTCACTTTGTGTTGGAAGGCTATTTGCTAATGTTAGAACTTGATTTGTTCCTGACCCTACCTGATTGTCTTATGTAACTGAACAACAGTCACATGCCTGACTTGTTCCCTGATAATTTTTTTAAATAAGCTGAGTACACTAATTGCTTCTCACTTTTAACTGTATCAAAATGAACTGTATCTACTGTTGTACTGTATCAAAACTTAAAAATCAAAATATTTTATGTTGTTTTTTATTTTTATGTTTGTAATGGCTAGATAGGCTAACAAAAGAACTCAAGCAAAGTAGGATTCTCATCATTAAATAGCCAGAAAGTTAAATGTTTCTAAGCATAGAGTGACTTACTGTTTCGAGAGATAAAGGCTGACTGGAAGCAACAATAATCAGAAACTGTCTGGGCCAAGGAAAATGACATCAAAGGCTGAAGATCATTGTTTAGTTTCGTCACGTAAAAGAAACTGCAGGATGACTGCTTGAAATCTAAAGGTGAACAGAGAGAAGCCAGTATGTCTTATTACAGTCAAGCGAAGACTAATAGTGGCTGGATGAGCTGGACTGACATGTTTGAAATGAACATCCTGCAAATGAGACAGAACTGTTTGCAGACTTGAAAATGCAGAAAATGGAGGGTCTGGACACAAGTTATTTCCAAATGATTTCTGGATAGGATCCAACAAGTCTGTGATAAAAGAAAGGATGTGGTTATTTTGATGAAACTCAAAAGCTTACATATCCATTAAATTCAGTTACATTTGTTTTAAACATTTTAAAGAGTAGCGTATCGTCTGTTATTATTATTATTATTATTATTATTATTATTATTATTTACTTATTTTTTTATTATTATATTTTTTTTATCAGAGAGTGGGCCCAAACTTCTGGCCTCAAGTGTACTTTCTAATCTACATGTCTGACATGTAAGTCCATGCTTATTACTTTTTCATTTGGTCCAATCTCAAAAAATGACAAATGTATTGAAAAACACAAACCATCGAATTAAACCATCGAACCATCGAATTTTGCATTGTTTACGCAACTCCTTCACATGTTTCCATGAACTATAAGGGACAAATTAATAATATAATACCAATGATAATTGACCTGTGGTTAAAAATGAGTCAGAATCAAATACTTCTCTTAAAATGTAAAGTTCAAATTTAATGCACATTCAAATCTATACACAAATCTGTGGAGCTTTTTGCCTACTCTTTTGCACCAATGGAATTAAATCATATGTTTTGGGATTTTTTTTGCTCTGGTCCTGTAATGTGCTTTAACTCAAGTGCAACAATGGATGAATGAGCACCACATGGTCATGAATGGCAGTGGACGAGGGAGGACATGAATACCCGCTGACCCATGAGGAATGGGACCCATATTGAAAGATGGCCTTGAACTGTAAGGGGATAATCCTGTTTTTCTGCTCCTGCCGACTGCATCCTCGCTAGGCCGCATACTGCCTCTCCTCCTTAAAGGCTCCATGTGGTTCTGCCACCTAATGAGGAGCAGTGGATTAGACAATATAGCAATATTGGCAAGCACATCTGAGAAATGCATACATTCATTAAGAGCAGTAGGGAATCCTCAGAGAAGGCTTAATGATGGCAGGGAACAAAAAAAATACACATTCAATACAAAACATCTGCATTTTTAGTTAACTTTTATTTCATAATCATTCTTGTAGAATTTAAACTATGGACATTTTGTCTTAATGCTCACATTTCTGTGTTAATTAAGCTATGTCTCCCTGTTGACAAGACCGTTTCAATTGAGGTATCATTTGCCTTTGTGTTTGGTGTTATTTTATTGTTGCTAAATTACTGGGTATTAAATATATGGCAAATATTGTTAGATAAAACATCGATATGACATTTAAAAATTGTAATAAAAGACCCATTTAAACCCCACATCAAATTTTCAATTGGGTTAAAATCGTTTTTGCTGTGACATTGTTGGTTGGACACTTTCAACAAGCAAATGGCAACTGAAGAGTATCTGAAGAGTATCTAAAGACATTGTGGTGCATTTAAACTGCTTTTGTGGTTCCGTGACTAGCATTAGCTAGCCAACCTATTTATATATAGAGAGAGATACAGAGAGACTGCAAGAGTCACAAAAGGCATTGTGAACAGGGCTCTGCGGAATGCTCTGCAGATGAATGCCACTTAACTCCAGGCACATTTTAGGAGGCACCCAAGTGTCACGTCAGACCATTCAAAACCGTTCACATCAGCATGGTCTGCGTGCTAAATGACCTGCAAGGGTACCTGATCACACCCCCAGGCACACGGAGCATCTACACTGGACAAGGGACCAGAGGGCCTCAGTGCTGTTCTCTGATGAAAGTTGATTCATGTTGAGCAGTAATGATGGCCACCAACAATGTTGGAGATGTCAAGGAGAGCACTATGCATCAGCCACTGTTGTCACTAGATGAGTCTTTGGTGGTGGTAGTGTTACGGTGTGGGCAGGTGTGTCTACTTTATACACTTTTTATGTATATTTTGTAAATGGTACAGGTACAAGCCCACACTACCTGAATAAGATCATTAATCCAGTCATTGTGCTCCTGCATGAAGAACACGGGCCTAATTTCATCTTCAAGGACGACAATGCTCCAGCTCATCAAAGCTGCATCATTAGGCAATGGCTGCTGGAGACTGGGGTACCTTGAACGTAGTGACCTGCGCTTTTTCCGGACCGGTTTTCATTTCAATAAATTGTTTGAGATGAGAATATCACCATTGCATCCTTCTTAAATGCCATACTTTAATGATAGATCACTAAACACCCAAAAGTCAAATATTTCTAAATGTTTGTGAGGTTTTTTTTAACTATTTACATACATTCCAAACTGTAATTTATTTTTTTTTATATCTTATTTTATGTGATAGACCTGCACAAAATAAAAAAAGTTTAAGTTGGTGAAGTGAAATCAGAAAAAAAATCAACTGTGTGAAATCTAAGCGTCACATGATCTGTCAGTATAAACACACCTTTTCTGAAAGGCCCCAGAGGCTGCAACACCATTAAGCAAGAGGCACCACACCATGAAGACCAAGGAGCTCTCCAAAAAAAGTTAGGGACAAAGTTGTTGAGAAGTACATGTCAGGGTTGGGTTATAAAAATATCCAAATCTTTGATGACCCTCTGGAGCACCATCAAGTCCATCATCTTCAAATGGAAAGAACATGGTACCACAACAAACCTGACAAAAGAAGGCTGCCCACGAAAACACACACACTGAGCAAGGAGGGCATTAATCAGAGAGGCAGCACAGAGTTCCACAGCAGAGACTGGAGTATCTGTCCATAGGACCACAATAAACTGTACACTCCATAGAGCTGGGCTTTACAGAAGAGTGGCCAGAAAAAAAAAATTATTTAGTGTTAAAAATAGAAAGTATATTTAGTTTACCAAAAGGCTTGTGGGTGACTCCACAAATATATGGAGGAAGGTGTTCTGGTCAGATGAGACTAAAATTGGACTTTTTGGCCACCGAGGAAAATGCTATGCCATCACCCCAGGAACACCATCGCCACAGTAAAACATGGTGAAGGCAGCATCATGCTATGGGGATGTTTTTCAGCAGCAGGGACTGGGAGACGGGTCTGAGTCGAAGGAAAAGTGGATGGTGCTAGATACAGAGATATTCTTGAGCAAAACCTGTCAGTCTGCCTGTCATTTGAGACTGGGACGGAGGTTCACCATCCAGCAGGACAATGACCGAAGCATAGGCCTCCTGCTAAAGCAACACTCAAGTAGCTTAAGGGGAAACATTTAAATGTGTTGTAATGACCAAGTCAAAGCCCAGACCTTAATCTCGTTGAAAATCTGTTGTCAGACTTGAAGATTGCTGTTCAAGCGAAAACCATCTAACATGAAGGAGCAGTTTTGCCTTGAGCAATGGGCAAAAATCCCAGTAGCAAGATGTGGCAAGCTTGTAGAAATGTATCCAAAGCGACTTGCAGCTGTAATTGCTGCAAGAGGTGGCTCTACAAAGTACTGACTTTAGAGAGGATGAACAATTATGCATGCTGAAGTTTTCTGTTATTTTGTCCTATTTGTTTGCTTCAAAATAAAAAATACATCTTCAAAGTTGTAGGGTTAGGTTAAGGTTAGGGTTAGGTTAAGGTTAGGTTCAGGTTAAGAATCAACTCATTATTTCTCTCCTACTGTCCCTCAGTCACCAGTTACCACTGATACTGTCGATGTTATACAGTGCACATTACAATATACTGAACAAAAATATAAATCCAACAATTCTGTTTTTGCTTCCATTTCTCATGAGCTGAACTTAATGACCTGAAACATTTTCTACATACACAAAAGACTCATTACTCTCAAATATTGTTCACAAATCTGTCTAAATCTGTGTTAGTGAGCACTTCTCCTTTAGCGAGATAATCCATCCCACCTCAGAGGTGTGGCATATCATGGTGCTTCTCATTTTGTTTATATGCAATAAACAAAAGAAAGAGTTAAACAAACCAAAATATATTTTGTAATAAAGCAATGATGGACTGTTGTTTCTTTTTATATTTAGTTATGTGGCCCTGGCCATAATTTTGAGTAGAACTGTAGTCAAATAGGATTACTGTGTACCAACCCTACCATCACAACTGATGATCCCAAACACGTTAAGAAAGCAAGAAATTCAACACTTGCGAAGGGACATTTGTTCATTAAATACCATTCCAGGTCAATTCCTCATGAATCTGACTGAAATACTGCCAAGAGTATGGTCAAAGCTGTCATCAGATCAAAATGTGGTGTTTTCAGTATTAATCTACAATGTAGCCAATAATAAAAACAAAGGAAATCATTGAATGAGAAGATGTGTGGAAACTTTTGACTATGGGTGGAATGCTATAAATGCAATGGGTCGAAAAGTAATGTTAGGACACATTTTGTTTTAAATGCTAAGGCTGCCTTAAGATTTGATGTGATATTACCACACTGCCTATGAATATTAAATAAAAAGTTAACAACACACAATTTTAGCAAATTAAAATACCTCTCTAAGACCATTTGACCATTGCTAAGACACTGGGGTATCATCTTAAGTGTATATTGTTGGTGTTATTTTATTGTTGTAAACACAAATTATTGCTTTGTTAACTTAATCTTTGATATTATATGAAACTTAAATTTGTAGCTAGTTGTTCGATTTTTTTTGTTGTTGTTAAAACAGTTACTTTTTGGTTTTTGTGTTTTTTTTCATGCCTAAATGTTTATAGTTTGATTAGTGTGTTGATTAGGTTATTGGCCATATGATGTCATCTTAATCTTCCTGAGAGGGCCAAGAATTATTTACTTCTCTGCTTGGCTTTTGAAATGATCTTTTCCTCCTGACTTTTGATTAAAAAGCATCTTTTGTTTTTTGCATATTTTTGGCATAGATGGAACTAACCTGACACCTGCAGTCCTAAACTTGCTTTTAATGACCACGGCCGCTCCCCTGCTTATAGACCTGCACTACAAACAAGAACCCCAAACATGAAATAATTTCCCCCTGGTTTATTCACTTTTTATTAACTTTTTTTCCCCCATTACGTCACTGTTTCTGTAATAATGCCATCCTCCGGAGCATTGTGCGATGTTTGTGTTTTTGACGAGCAACTCCAATGCCCTAATTCGCCCAGAATCAATGTTCTCTTTGTGTGCAGAAGGAGCGAGGAGGAGAGGGATTCCCTAGTCGAGAGTTTGAGCTCGCTGTTCCATCCCACGGGCTGAGAGATGCAGATGAGGCAGGCAATAGGAGAGAAGGGAGCAGAAAAGCAGAAAAAAGAAAAGGGAATTATTAAAATATACTGTGTGTGAGTGTGTGTGTGAGAGAGAAAGAGAGGGAGAGAGAGAGAGAGAGAGAGAGAGAGAGAGAGAGAGAGAGAGAGAGAGAGAGAGAGAGAG
>JBBJLR010000007.1:17501595-17517839 GCA_037577145.1 Brachypetersius gabonensis
ATAGTAGTATTCTGTGGACACTAGTATTGTGTCTACATTTGTTTTGTGCTTATTTTGGTATTGTGTCTGATCATGTATTGTGTCTGCAATAATATTGTGCCTAAATTGTATTGTGTCTACGCTTGTTCTGTGTGTACACTTTTTCCCTCTGTAAAGAACCCTTTGGTCGATCAAAAACTGTTTTATAACTGTATTATATCTTCAATAATATTGGGTCTCATACTAGTCTCATATTGTGTCTACATTCATGTTGTGTCGACTATAGTATTGTGTTTACAGTGATCTGCCTTGCCCTTTTTTATTGTTGTATGTACCATATATGCTGCACCAGAGTGTCTAGTGAGTACGCATTTTATCATGCTATACTATTTCAATGATGTTAAAGGCAAACTGAATTGAATTATTCTGATACACACCACAACAAAATAGTGATTTTCCTACTTAAGTTATCCATTGTGTGTACAGTCGGTTTGTTCATAGCCTGTGCTGGTTAATGCTGTATGCGCATATTTGGTACTCTATTCAGTATTAAATGAACTCAAACAGAGTTTAATGAAATGTAATTTAACTCTGCAGGGGAATGTTCAACTGTTTAATTCAACACTGGGGATTCTACTTTGTAGGCAGGTGTTTTAAGTTTTACCAGCATATATAAAAGTATCATGATAAAGACGCCGCAATGACTCTGCGTGTATGCTGATTTGTGAATTACTTAATGCATTAAACATAATAAAGCCTTGATTCTACAGATCCGCAGTGGTTTGGAGCAAAGAAACCGCCGAACATTGCACACAGCCCCATGATATTTAATTTAGTATATTTTGTGGAATGTGCTTTTTTAATCTCTCTCTGCATGGTGTTAGTTTACCACCTTCCTCTGGGACGACGGTTGCCAGAGTGAGCGTTTTTTAAAATCTTTAAAGTGCAATTCCGGAACAATTAATCATTTTGGGCTGCCTGTGAAAATATAAGCTTTCAAAAATCAGTTCAGTTACAAACCAAAGGGAATAACTCAAGCTAAACCACTCCCAAACCCAGTCTGGAGTCTGAAAAGTTCCCCTGCTACTTTCATACTTCCCATAAATGATATGGTGCGGATGGTTTGCAGCTCCTGAAGTACAACCATTCGCCATGATTAATGTACAAGTGTGAGTTCCTCAGACTTTAGGTAAATGTCTAGTCTGTTCTGAACCTGGAGTCCAAATACTAGAGTACCTGTGGAGAGATTTTACTTAATAAGCAAATACTAATATTAAGAACTAATTAGTATGTTCAGTTGGTTTTAAAAAGGAAAATGAACACATCTAAGCAATGCACATTCTGTCTGACCACAGAGCTGACTTGGTTGAATAAGTTTGGGTGATGCCTAAGGCCAGCCTCATCCAAGCACCCATACTCCAATCCATATTGATGTGTGTAAAAACATCCCAGTAATGCCCCTGTGCCTGATACACTTCTATCCGGTCCATATACGTTTCCATTTAACTAGAGTGTTTATATTACTGCTGCGTTGAGAGCAATCCACTGCCCAAATAATATCTGGCCAATATATATCTGGTCCTGAATATACTTACTGAATGGATATAAAAGAACAGAATTTCAATAAAGGAGGCTGATGAATTTCACCTCTTTGCATTTGACCATATAGGATCATGAGAAAATGTGTTATTAGCCTATATTTGTGCATTACTGTGCATTACCTGCTGGTTTGGAATAGTTTGGCAAAGTTGCAGGGGCCTTCAGCCCTCATGAGGAAATGCACCAAACATGACGGCATATTTCTCAACCACACTTTCTTTTAGCAAAGCAATACACATGTTAAAAACAGCACTGTTCCTAATGACTCTCAGCAGTGCGGCAAATGAAGATTTCATATTGTCAAGTGGTTAATGAGAAAGCATAATTGTACCGTAATGGGCAACAAAGTTCTCCAGGATGCTGGAAAGGAAAAAGAATAAAAGTTGAAGGTCTTTTATGTGTTAAGTTGCTGTGTAATTACATAGTGTTTTTTTTAACACATTAGGCAGGAATGAGTGGAGTTAATGAATTGCTCGGGAAGCATCTGAAGACAGACTTAATTGCAAACCCAACAGTTCTAGCACCATTGTGCTGTATCCCCAGCTGAATAGCATTCTGCGGCTAGATAAACAAATTTCATGGCAGCCGCTGTGGCGTTTCTTTCTGGCCAAGCATTGATACCACTGTTTATTCTCTACGATTCGCAGAGCGTGGAAGGCATAAAAATGTGGTATTAAAAAATAAAATCCTTTATTTTCATCTCATTAATAAAACCTGAGTGGAATGTAAATGCCAAATTAGCAGGGCTAGGCTCCGTATTTGGGGCTTTAGAAGAAGCCTACACTCGGAATCCAACTATTATAAGAGCTAAGTTTGGAAATACTAGAGTGTGCTTTCTACTTCTGGGTTTTCCTTTTAGAAAACTAGTCAGGTTTCAAATCTAGTGTGTTATTAATGTAGTGCTTTGGAGTTTAAGCCTGGTTTTTGGACAGAAACACTCTTTAGAAAATTCTGTCTAGTCAACAACTAGTCTTAAAGAAAAGGCCTCTGAATGATTGAAAAACGGGCATAATTTACAACTTGAGGCTCAGAACAATTTCGTTTACATAATTGAGAAATCACAATAAATCAAAAAGAAGCAAAGTGATATGCAGTAAAGTGAGAAAGCTTTCTGCTGGTGATCTCTAGAAGACTGAAATACATTTGCAATTGCCTCTTTGTATAAACAGTGAAGGATTTGCTTAGCTAAACAATGAGTGCATTGTGTGTGTGTGTGTGTGTGTGTGTGTGTGTGTGTGTGTGTGTGTGTGTGTGTATGTGTGTGTGTGTGTATGTGTGTATGAATGAGAGTAAGAGAGAGAAAAAGAGAAAGAGACCAAGAGAGCAGCTATGTCCCCTGTCCATACTGCCCTTCACAATATCAGTGAGATCTTCTGTAATAAACACACTGCGCACATTTACTACTCTAGCCTGAGCTAAAGAGGTAACTCTCAGTACTCCCAACTCACTAAATGACCAGACAACACATTTCAGAACGTAATAAACTAATTGTAATGTCACTACATAAACCAGTTGAAGAGTGGACATTTATCAGAACATCAAAACAGTAATGACAGTAACAATAATCACATATTTGGATATGCCTTCTCAAACTAAGATAGATAGATAGAGTGAACAAGCTGCTCTTGAAGGGTCATGGATGCCCAAGGCTCGTGTTGATTTGGCATGGAAATTCATCAGCACCACCCAAGATACTTTAATGAAGTACTGATTAGATGAAGCAAGCACTGAGTGCTATCTGTACTTTCCTTCCTTGATGAGAGTTAGCAAGCCATCTTTTTATTCATTTTATTCATTTGTTCCAAAGTTAGTGTTTTCTCTATATAATGTATGTGATCAGTGAGATTTTATAAAATGTAGATACACATCTTGCATGTTTAATATGCATGTCTGAATATTGACACACAAATGGATTCACCAATCCTATCTTCTTCCTACCAGTACAATCGTACAATCACACATATGTTCAGCCAGTGACAATGTTCTTACCAGTAGCAGTTTATTGACTACAGCAGCAGGACTTGTGGCGAGTGAGAGAGAGGTGGAAGATAAAAGTCGCAGTCAGTGTGTTTGTTGATGTGCTAACCCCTGCACCAAAAGTGACACTGGACTCACAGTAACATCTCTGTAACAGTAGCAGTGCGTTAATTGTCTCTGGGTGTGTAGATGTTTATGTGCTTTGGTGGCTGTGACTCTTCTGACCACGTCATTAACAGTAGGTGCTGTCTCCACTCTCTAATTTCCCTGTTTGTCCTCTGAAGGAGTGGCATTCCGTTACAGAGTCGCAGCCGCCTGGGCTCTGGACCTCTTATCCATCACCCCCCCATCTCCACACCCTCTCCGTCACTAAACCCTCTGCAAAACCCAATAGTTGGAAAGATAAAGCCATGGCAACGGCAGGTCAGCGGATCAGCCATATTGTTAAGATGATTGTTCTGCCAGCCTTGTGTCTCTGCTGATGTGGCTGGAGCAGGCCTGGGCGCAAAGCCGCTTTGCTGAAGGCACTTCTGGCTCCATGAGGTTCTATTGTCCCCTCCCAACCCCCCCGTCAGCGTCCGCTCTGGGCTAGTGCCTGGCCGAGGGTCTGCTGGGGGCCTCGGTGAGCCAGCCAAGCCTACAGCCTGCTCCGCTGCCTCAGACCGCCGCAGAGCCCAGCGTGGCCCGCCTGGATCGGCCATTGTTCAGGGCCCCCGGCTCCTTGGCAACAGCCCTGCTCCAGCTGAATTTCGACACAGCAGTGGGGAATTGGGCAGATTAAAGAGGACATATTTGGTACACTTCTCTCCTGGCTCTTTGTGATATCGGCCGATGAGAGTGTTTTTCATTGGGGGAGGTTTGGCGGCATTAAACTGATTTCACTGCTGCATTGATTCAGCCCATTTTTTTGAAACGACAATTTAATAGATTTTGGGGATGGAATAGGATTTTACATTTTGGAGAACACATGTCTTTGATCATATGGCTGGATAGATGGACTCATGCAATGTGTTGCCTTCTCTTAATTCACTGGCTGTTGTCTGCAAAAATGAGCACACAGCTGAGTGGCAGTTTTTTTGTTCTTTTAATGCAAGATCACCTCAAAGTACTCCCTATTGTTGTATAAAAATCCAGCCCGCTCCACCCCTCTACTACCCCGCCCCCAGAAAATGTGATTCCTTGCCTAGGACAGTTAACCTTTCCAAAACATCTCTGGAAGGAACATACACCTGCCACCAACCTCCTGCTCCTGGGCCCAAGCAGTCACAAAAAGGAGAGGGTGGGGGGAGAGGAGAGGGGGGAGTGGTTGAATATTTTCTGGGCCCAGACTTGAGCTGTGGCTCATTTAGGGCCCTCGTCCTCAGCTGCCGTTGCTCCACTCCCCAGTAATTAGCCCAGTCGAGGCAGCCACCTCATGTGGCTCTTCCCTGAGAGAGACACTTGACACAGGAAGACATCAGAGGGATTTTTCAGGAGGTGCCCCAACAGCTCTTAATTAACCACTTAGGTATCCCCCTCTCTCTTTCTCTCTCTCACCCCATTTCCCTCTCTCTCTCTCTCTCTCTCTCTCTCTCTCTCTCTCTCTCTGTCTCTCTCTCTTTCCTGCATACACTACCCCCCCCCCCCCCCCCAAATGTCGGGGGCCGCACCGCTGATCTAAACACCGGCGGGGGGAAGTGCACTATCAAAAGATCTTGTAAATGAAGGCTTGTGTAAATTATTTTTAATGATTCCCTCCTGGCACATCATTATGTTTGTAGTTACACACAGGCACTTCTGAGACGGCTCATCTTCCACCGGGGTCAGCGGCAGGACCCGCCGTAACTAGCTGCAGTCAGTAAGTGGCTTATTAATTAGCGCTGTGGTTTTTACACAGCTCCCGGGCTCTGATGTATGGAGCAGGAATCGTAATTGTACGGATCGAGGAACGATAAACCATCTCAGGGCTACTTATGCAAATTGCCACATTAGAAAACCATTACCTATCCAAACACTGCGGCACAATGCGCATCATCATGATGGATTTTATGATAATTGCGATTTAATTTCTGCCTCCCGGAGTTTTCGGAAATGATCTGGCCAATATTTTGAGTGCGATTAATTCTGTATTAGTTGAACCTCAGCAGCAGCGTTGGTGGTGGTGGGTGTAATTGATTTTTCGGAGAATTCGAATAAAGACTTGGGAATTATGAAACAAGAGCTCACTTGTTGCTATCTGCCCACAAGTCCTGCTTAGAATGAACAATAGGCCATGAGGTAATTTTGCACCTCTACCAAATCCTGGCCTGAGCTGAAATGGAACTCAGGGCCATGTGATAGAAAAACTGCAGTCTACTACTGTCTTTTGCATTTTTAGCTTGCGATCAATAAGTCATGAGGCCTTCTTCAAAGGTTAAATGTTGAAAAGCAAGTTTTATTGCTTTTAACTTGATCCTAGCATGGATTATTAATACTGAAGGCCTGTGGTTTATGCTTTGTGACAAAAGAGGGCCACACATCACATCATGCTCTTCCTTATCATGTCACTGATCAGTTCTATCATTCATGTGTCATGCTTTTACAGCTCCTTTTAGGTGTGACAGCCGCAGCATACTAATAAAACACCATCATCATTTTAAATAGCTTCTCACCGACATTCAGCTTAGTGCTTTGAAGTGAATGTCTTCAGAGGATCAGCTAACTAACATTGTATTTATTGGGGAGGGGGGCAATATACCGGCAGCCCACCATGACCTTGATGAATTGTGTATTTTACCTGAGGCAATGAAAAAAATATTTAAAATATGACCGGCACATTAAAGAGGTGCAAATACTTTTAGTCTTCCACCTTTGAAACAATGCCATCTCTGATCAAACACGATGCCTCACCTAGTCACTGAGAATCTGAAACCACTGAAACAAAACGGGGTCAGAGAAGGAGTTTAGGGAAATGGAACAGCGACAGTGGCTGGCACTATACTCTATGCTCTTCTGTATACCAAACAAAAAGTAAAAAAAAGTAATTTTTTGGAGGTTTTTGAAATAAAATTTACAGAACACTGCCACTGTCACTTCAGGTAATTGAAGTTGATGGATATTTACCTGTGCTCCTCAATGTCCCAAAAATGCTTCGCAATGCTCTGTACTAAGCAAAGGGTCATCTAGTCTCAGGATGATTCAATTCTGACTGCAGTAAAAGCACTAGAAGGTAAGAAAAACATATTTTAACTGCCATGTTGAGTACCCGGATATAAGTACAAACAGCAGTAAATACATACGTTTTTTATTACTGCGTGTTGCTGTGTTATGAGTTTAGCTGTGAAAGTTAGCTGAACTAGATTACTAAGCTTGGCTAATGCTACTCGATCCACTCACTAAAGGTGTTTAACTAAGTTTTTGTTCATAAGATTGAAGACGCTATTTAAAACAGTAAATCCCCGCTTTTCTCTGGGGTTACATTACAAGAGCACATATAGAGAAAAAACACCTAAAATGCCTATTTTTATAGTGTAAAACCTGAAATATGCCACCAGATATGCTCCCAGCACACTTTAATTTCATTTTAAACTCATTAGCCTTAAAGAAAATGTTAAGGTAAACCCAGATCCGTATTGTACAGTTTACACTGAACTGCAGCGCTATAATGTAAAACACTGATGATACCCTGTAAAATACCCTGTATAGACTGCACTGTAATTAATACATGGGGGTTTTCTTTGGTATGCACTGTCATTTTTCTTGGTTTAAGCAGGTCAATACAGTAATTAATGAATTTAATTTACAGTAATAAAAATACAGGGCTTCAAGAAGAACAAAACAAAAAACAGGAGAACACTGGAGACGCTCCATGGTGGAAATTCTGGACTGCAGCTTCACAGGGCAGCAGCCAATCAGCAGCAAGAAGAAATAAACAGCATTCCGGGATTGGATACTTTCAAATTTGGGGCAACACTGGGAAGAGGTTAATTCAGGTCAGTTGTCTTATTGCCTTATAGCCCCGGACGTCACAGTCAGCCGTACTCAGAGTCGGGAGGTTCGAAAATCCGCAAGGGAATGAAACCGCGACTGCTGCTCCGTGAAAGTGGGGGTTTACTGTAAATGTTTTAGCTTAGCTTATGGGAACAAAATTGAATAATTTCGAATTGAATTTTCTCCCAATAGCTGAGAGAGCAATTCTACTTTGTACTTCTTTGAAATGCTCCCCTAGTTATGAAGGAAGGCCTACACTGGGCCTGCTTAAACAAACTGGGGTCAGAGAGGAGATCTGCTGTTACACACTGACCAGGCTGATCCATCGAGCTCAGATCCCAGGGTTTTGTTTTGTTTTGGCGTTTTTTATGCTTGTCAAGACTGAAACGTAATAAACATCTGTTAATTTTCGTCTATTAAACGCATCGTGGCAAAAACGCAACCGAGATGTTTTGTTTGTAGGGCTGGACCGAGACTTATGACCCTAATCCATCATCTTCCTGTCATAATTTTATGTGTTGTCTGTGGATTCTCCGCAGCCCAGAGCAAGCGTATTACAAGCCCTTGTCTAAGTTATTGACCAGCTGCTCCAGTGCCCAGCTGAAGAGTTCATTGTGTTTCTTTTTTTTCTCTCTCTCTCTCTCCTCCTGGCTCTCCTTTTCTGAATATCACACTGTTGCTCACTCAAAGCCAAGCATAATACAAACCGTATGTCCCAAGAAGCTATCAGTTGCATTAACCGTGTCTGAATATTCTAGCAGGCTTCACCCATCATACACACACACACACACACACACACACACACACACACACACATGCACACACACGCACATAGAAAGCTATACTTGCCCTCCAAACACTTGGCCCTGTCTTGTCCACTGAACGGCATATTTTCTACGTTAAACCTTATCTGGCATATTAATGTGTATATTTTATGCTCTAAACAAGGCAACGCTGATTTTTTTTCCTAAAGCCAGCATTTGGCAAATACTACATGATAGATGTGTAGACAGCTGCTGCCTGATCTGTGTCACAAAATACCTGAGGCTCACCAATAAATGTGTTTATCTCAGATCCGCGTTTAATGCCTGCGTTAGGCTGTAGGGCTTTCCATCCCAGAGACAGATAATAAAGCTGCATCTGATTCAGCACATGCTGATTCCAACAGGATTATGACAGGAGCATTTCTGAGAACTTGTCTGTAAATGCACATAATAAATATAGGTAATAATAATAACAATAACAATAATAATAATAATAATAATAATAATAATAATAATAATAATAATAATAATATATTTTTAATAAATAAATAAATAATGATACACACTTATTATTACTTTTATTATTATTATTATTATTATTATTATTATTATTATTATTATTATTATTATTATTGTTGTTGTTGTTGTTGTTGTTGTTAGTATTAGTATTAGTATTAGTATTATTAGTCGTAGTAGTAGTAATAGTAGCACAACGACATCAGTAATATTAGTAAGATAGCAATAAAAAATGCAGGGATAATAAAATAATATAATTTCTACAGTAATCATTTTAATAATTATTCATATTAATAAGTACCGTATATACACCGTATAATAAATAAGTTAGGTTGGTACTAATTCATTTGTTATTTTATATGAATGGATGCAACCGCATTAACTGACTTACGATATATTACATGTACTATGGACCCCCCTGTCCCGTTATGAAGGTGTGTGTGTGTGTGTGTGAGGCCGGGCTCGTGCTGGAGGAGCTGAACGCTCGTGAACAGGAGGTAAAATGCCGCTTCTCCCCAGAGTGCCGCGCGCTGAGAGACACGCGCTGTTTTTCTAAAAGATCTGTTTATTCTGCAGCTAACGATCCACATCCTACAGACAGTCGAGCCTCAGGAGGACCAGCTCGCTCACTGCTGCCATTCTGCCTTTGCTGTGAAACACATTAGACAGCGCGGCCCTCTCGCGCCGCAGCCGTGTGTGAGTGTGTGTATAAGTGTATGAGTGTGCGTGCGGAAGTGAGTGTGTGTGTGTGTGTGTGTGTGTGTGTGTGTGTTTGGACGTGTGTGTGAGGGACGGCGCTGTTTCTCAGAACGGCCCTGTCACCACGAGCTTGATGAAACAATTAACACGGTGCACGAGCGCGCCTGATATCTTCACACCCCCACTCCTCCAAACACACAACACAGAGGACACACACACATCCATACACTACATACAAACACACACACACACACATATGCATACACAGACACATACAGGTCTACATATAAAATCATATAGTATATTTGCACACACACAGTATGTAGAGGTTGCATTGTTCTGAGTTCACACAGGAACACAGCAGGCATTGACTTTACCTCTCGATCTCTATTTCTGAACTAACTGCTGTGAAAACTGTACAAATAAAACTTCAGACACAATAAACAAAGCGTGCCACAGCCAGCTAATACCTTTAATTGTATGAGAGTTGCTGTGGCTGCCCAGGTCCAAACAGCTGGTCAGCCTGGCACATGGCACCACTTCAGCCTTGCCTTTTCTGATTATACCTCCTGCATCTGCCAAAGGAAAGGCCTGTGACTGCCCGCAGAATTTACAACTCACAAGTGGAAGTGGAGACTCCGACAGAATTTTTTATGCGAGGGGCCCTTTGAATTTTATTAATGTAATGCAAACACAAGCCTTCCAACACATTAAATTGTTGATGTTATGCGAATACACTCTGGAATTGCAGATCCTCATTAACATTATTTGCATGTTAATCTGCATCTTTTTAATTAGCGACATTATTTATGCACATAATTTCCACCTCGCGATGCCAAGTCGGAGGCACATTAATTAATCTACCGAGATGCCAAACTGTTTTTCCCTCACTTTTATTTGTTTACATGCTGTTCTGGATTCAGGAAAAGTGAGTGGGGAAGGAAAAAAAAAAAGAAGCCTAAAGAATAAAAGTAGAAAGACAAGATTAACTAAAAGCTCTTTTTGTTTTCATAATTCATATTGTAATATTAGCCAAATGTCGTGTTTCTTCCCTAAGAGATCGGTTATTCAGTTACACTACCTTGATGTATTATTAAAATTTATAATGGACTCTGGAGGCCTTCCTTAGTTCTCCCCTTCATTTACACAATCTACTCAGTGTTATTTTAATCTGCCTACAACGCCTCCATGCATAGGCAATGAGACCCCTCAGTCTATCTCTCTCTTCTCTCTTCTCTCTTTCTCTATGTCCTCTAGAGAGCCTCCCTCTCCATCACAGATAAACATTAAACATACAGATATCCCTAAGAACAGGAATAGCACACACTCACACAGAGCCACGATCCACTGTGTGTGTGAAACATTTCATTGCTTGGGCGTTTGTTCACTGGCGGTGGTGTGACAGCCGTTGTCTGCCGAGAGAGAGATTACCGCCTAATCATTTGAGTGTGAGGGACAATAAGGTGGTCATTAAATAAATACAGTGTTGTAATCGCATTTTCTCTTTCACACTCATCATTCCTGCTGGCCATAATGATGACTATTTCGTCTTAATATAGGTGTCAGTGAGCAAGCGTGGACATGATGTGTACCTCCACTAAACGAGAGCCATACAATCTCAAAACACACTGGTGCATGGAGGTATGGTGGCATAACAGAACTGCTGTATTCTGTACATTATTTCCACAGAGTCCAAGAAGAAAGAAGTCAGAAAATCCTATTTAGTCAACTGTTCGTCCTCACCGGAAGGATTACATGCTGCCAAAGCCTCGAGAAGTGAGTGTCAGAAGAACTGATTAATTGGCACCAATCTTTTTAGCGACTGATTTTGCGTTATGAGCTGCCGTGCTCCCACACACTGCAACCTCCTGGGTTTCATTAAGCCAGCCTGTTAGGGACTGGAGGCTTTCCAAAAACCACTTCACTCTTTCTGGTGTATTACATGTAACAAATAATATAAAATCAGTGAAATAGGCCCCACATCCTCGTGCAGTGGATCAACTGCCAAAAGGTTTTGTACACTTGGATAAATTAATTAATTTCATTTGATTGTGGGTAGGGTGAAGGAGTGAGGGGGTACTTAAGTAATTTTACTTCGTTACTACACTTATTATAATATAGTATTTTATATAGCAATTCATTTGGAAGATTTTTTTTTTCAAGCAACCCATTTGTACTCTGTTATATAAAAAAAAAACAAAGCACAAGACATTTTTTTTTTTTGTCCTCTTTGACAGTTTTCAGTGTTAAAGGAAACATCCTAAAGTTATTTTATTTTTTTAGTTTGTAACTAGCAACCTACTATAGTAGCTGTGCTATGATCGTGGTCCACACTACTTTGAAAGATGAGGAGCAGGAATGAAGTGTGTTGCTGCGCTGTGGAGACTGAGTGAGACATAACACTGTGCAATGCAGTGACGATGACAGTATGACACCATGACACCATGTACCCACTGACTCTTTCGAACATTTAGGAGTTTGGCATGGCAGATTTGCTCTCATTTTCCTTGATAAAACTTTACTTTTACTTTTACACATTTCTAATATTACTTTATATATCCTTTTACACTATCCACTGTTTTGAAACAGTGCCACCCTTTGACTTAAGTATAGTTTCCCAGTGCTTTTTCACATGCCCGCGGGTATATCGAATTTAGATTGCTTCTGTAAATTGCCTATTATGCATATTCAAAATTATGTGTGTACATTGTATACATTCCACAAAATGCAAAACTACCATACACTTTATAATAAATTAGACTAAGAAAAAAAAACCACTGCATTTTCTTCTGAATGCTGCAAATCAAGTAAAATGTAGCCACAAATATATATTTTCAACAAAAAACTTGGGTTAGCATTCACTACAAAACACAATGTACTTAAAATATGCTAAACCCTGCCTTAATTTACCACTGAAAATACACCAGAGCGCTTAATTTGAATTAAGTGGCGATTATTTTGTAAACCAATCCCTTAATTTTACCTTAAACGTGGTTTTAAAGCATAAGTGTGAAACCCCTTAATCTTAAATGTTAGGCATTCATTCAGGAGGTTTTAGTATTTAAGGGGCAATTTGAAAAAGTAAGTAAAATCTGTGCACTTTTCCCCATCATTTTCCTTAATTTCCTGGAAATTAAGGTCAAAATTAAGGTAATTGTAAGGGGTCAAATTAAGGGGTTTGGTTTTGTAGTGGTAATAACACAATTAGCATAATTTTCTACCTTACAAGTGGCCAACAGTAACAGTTGTCACAGTTTTTACTGTTTGACATGATAATGAAGTTATTGTGTTAAAGGAAAAGAAATAGCAATATGTCATTGGTAAGAGTAACATGAAGAAAGCCTGATACAGTGTGCACTGAAATGCTAAAAACACTCAATTCTGAATATATGGATACCTGCTGAAGCTCACTGGGATATTTCAAAATGCTTTACTACATTCCAAACAGCTAAAATGATCGAAATGTTGAACTGTGGATTGCTTTCTTTACAACGAAAGGGGGAATCCTTAGCTTTTCAAATGAGCAAAATCTTCCAAGAAAGAATGCATTCTAGTACTAACTTAGCCTAACATAGATGTGTACAAAATGTACCTATCTTCAAATGACTGTTTCCTAGAATTTTGTAAATATCTGCACAGAGGCAGCTTTACACAAGCACTCCCACAGCACATATGAAATGAGGTTTGAAGTAACACCACAGCCCAGATGTCTCTGGTCAGAACAGGTAGCAGCGAACTGGATGAGAATATAATTTGGATTTGCATAAAAATACCAAAAAAGACAGATGTTTCAAGACATTCCAGAAGCATTGTCTTATTTGTCTAAAGGATACCTTTTGATGGAAGCATGCACTGACTTCAGTATACAATTTGTGTTTTCTTGCTTAAACATTATGCTAGCTGGTGTAAGTTAGCCTTGACTGCTTGTTAGCAGCGTTAGCAGTTCTGGACAGACTCAAAAGGTAACAGCTCAAACCTGCATCTATCTGGTAAATGTGAGATAAGAGGAGCTTCACAAGATGTACCATATTAAGCATAGATTTTACTTTGAGAAAGAAAACTGAATTCAATTTGATTTTAATACCACTTAAGTACATCCAATGTTCATACCCATGCCACGTATCTCAATTTGTTGTTGTTGTTAACTAGACTTGTTTTAAGCAGCTTAAACCCCAATTAAAAATGCAGCAGGGATACTGATGCTGAGGTAACAACTGTAATCATCAAAATGGTTTCAATTTTGAAGGACTTTTTGAGGATTGACCCATAAGGAACATCTATATTCTGACAAAAATGGTCAGATTATGCAATTTTCTACTTAAACAGACATGTGTTTCTGTCAGTGCACTGATAAGATATATTGTTTAAGAGAGACTGTAATCATTTACGGTCTGTAAAATTGACATATTGCATCCATGAGACTCCCTGTAATTCCTGCCACAAGGTCAGTGAGGAAAGGTGATCAGATCACAGCACGTTTACAGGACGTCTCGATTCGAGACAGCTCCTTGGTTTCCCCTGCTTCCAGTGATATCATTATGATGGGGCCTGTTACAGCCAAAGCACTCTTCTTCAGAGAGGCAGCAGACACAGCAGACCGTAGCGATCTTCAGACAATAAGACAAATGACAACGGAGAGGTCTGATCTGCACTTGGTTCTCAAGCTGCCGCTTCTCAGCCCAGGCCGGCACCACTGATCCTCCAGGTAATTCAGCATATCGTGTCCAGTAACCAGATCCAGGGAGAGAATGAAGAACAAATTAAAAAAAAGAAAGAAAGAAAAAAGGAAGGGGAAAAAAGAAGTCTTGTGGGACAAAAGCAAGGCCCAAACCCCAGCATTCCAGTGGCCACTCACATGAAACTGATCAGTCTGATGAAACATGTCCCCCTCCCAGTTTTATGCCCCTCCTGTCCCACCCTTTTCCCCTTCTTCTTCTTCCTCTTCTGCTTCTTCTTCTTCTTCTTTCTTGGTTCCATTGCCCCATGGTCTTTTGGTGCTGCCCTGCCCCAGTGTCCTGGTGTTGTGGGACCGGGACTGCTGTCAATCAGAAGTAAACACCATCAAAGCGGAGCGAGGGGTGTTTGAGGGCTAATTTAGGATCTCTTTAATCCATGACGGAAATGCTAGTTTGTTCTAGAGCTGGTTTAACTGTGCAAATCAATGGCTGACAATTGCATGTTTCTAATCCGCATGCATGGCTCAGATCAGTTCAGTGGGGTTGCAAACTTCTGCAAAGCATTGCGCATGACCTGCACATTCTAACAAGAGTTCATATCAAGTACACAAATTTCTTACCCCAAATCTAGTTGATCAAACATCTTATAGACAACAAGTAAACTTGTATCCTTATATTTCATATATGCCTCAAACTGTGTCAAGTTATTAAGTAAGTTAACATAAATTTACTGATGTTGTTTTTGACACTGCATGACTTACTGTCCTTTATTAAAAAGGGATGTGCCTTGAGGCGGATGTTGGATGATTGAGACACAAGACAAATTAGTGTGCTAAAAGTTTCCATTATGTATTTACATTAGCAGCATAACGCCAGTTCAAAACTAAAACAGACAAACTCTGGACTCTGCGTTTGGGGTAACGGGCGAAAATGTGTAAATTCGATTTTTCGCCAAAACCATCACTTTCAGCCTGAGGTAGAGAATGTCTCAAATGGTTTTGTACATTTCCCAAACATGGGGTATGTACAAGATGGCAGGAGTTAACGGATGGTCAAAAAAAACAAACAAACAAAAAAAAACAAGCCTCCTGGAACAATTTTATAGACCCTAAGCACACAGAGCTGGTGTTGTTGGTCGACGCAGGTGGACCGGCTCTAACGTGGCTGTAGCTGACGAGCTGAGGACACCGTGCGCTTCCCTCATGCTTCCTGACACCTTGTGTTTCTCGTCCGCACCTGGCATGGTGCTGTGTGACAGCCGCGGCCCCCTCAGCCATCTGTCAGACCACCACGCAGCCGGGTCGAGTCGCGGAGCGGCCCATATAGCCACCCCACGTGCATCACTCATGCATGATAATCTCCACCTGGAGCCGCTCGACCTGACATCTGTCTGTCTGCATTCAAATTACTGCAACAAACTACGGCCGCTACCTGGGCCTTGGGCCCTGGCCCCCGATCCTATCAGCTCACATGCTGAACCGACACAGGAGGCAAGGTTAGCCCTGCACAGTTAAAACTTAATCATCCTTATACCTGAACGGTACCACAGGGAGAGCCTATGGCTAGCAAGACTGTTAAAGTGATGCCATGAAGAATAGCAGCTCTAAGATGATCTCAGATGACACCACTTATTAAATTCTTATTCTAATCACAGTGGCTTCACATTAGTGTGTTATGGAAGCATATGGAAGTAAGTTGTAGCTATCATGATACAATCTTCAGAATACTTGCAATGTAATATTTGTTTACTCTCAAGTAATTCTCAGGTCATTTATTAACATATTATTTACCTTCCAGTCTCAGTAATCAAGCATTTTCTAGATGTGCCCCTTGTCTCTAATTAGACAGTGTTTCTCATGTATTTTTAATTAGCCCTAAAATTCAGTTCTTTTTGTTAGAACTGTTAGACTTAGTCTAATCCTAACCATAACATTAAAAGGAATATTATTCTAGCTGCAATTATTAATGAACTAATTTCTATGTCGCAGCTCTTATCATACGATGCCTTGATGAACTGAATCAGGTGTGGTAAATAATAATAATAATAATAATAATAATAATAATAATAATAATAATAATAATAATA
>JBBJLR010000007.1:17541757-17554959 GCA_037577145.1 Brachypetersius gabonensis
GTGTGTGTGTGTGTGTGTGTGTGTGTGTGTGTGTGTGTGTGTGTGTGTGTGTGTGTGTGTGTGTGTGTGTTTTAGATTCTTTTCCCAGTGCTCAAAGGCAGTAAATTGTTGTGAATCAGTTCATTTGCACACACTTACATCACAGCCAAGCTTAAGCCTTTACATTCACATTTACAGTTAATCACTTAAACTTACAATTTATATACAGTTAACTACTAAAGTTTGCAGTTAACATCAGCAACATCATCGCCACATTTGTGTTTCTAAGTAGAAGACATAATTCACTCTGGTTGAAATGTCATCAATAGTTAATAAAGCAATTAGTTAATTTAGTTAATTTACTGTGCTAACTGTGATGTATTGTAATGTCATTTAAAAATAATGGAATTTGGAATACATTTCAGGGCTGAAGCTTTCAGCTGAGACCTACTAGAAATAGACTGTCCTCAGTGAACAGACCCATCAAATCCCTCTCTCAGAGCAGGTCCTTCCCATGCCTGTATTGCAGGCTTCTTCTCGAGCATCTATCTCTCTCCCTCCAGGCCTCCTCCTGAAGCCCCTCAGTGCTCTGCCATGCGAAAAGTGTGTGTGACAGAGTTTGGTCAGCTGCACCGGGCCGAGTAATTAACTAGAATTAAGTCATTAAACTGTCCCAGATGTGGCCATGAATATGTGAGCTTAGGCACTGCTGGCGGCCCACCATGACATGGAGGAGCTGAAGGCTTCAGGGGTACAGCAGGGATATCCCCCCACGCCAACAAAGAAGAAGCACCCTCCTCCATAGCTGGGTTCAGCCCCCACCTCACAGTTCCCTTTAAAGTCTTTAGCCATAAAGCATAGTTAACATGTGCTAAAAGACTAATTGTTTCATGCTTTTGGAAATAAAATGAACTAGCGACGCATGCCGTCCTTGAGACTTTGACAGCTCTTCTAAGCAAAAAGCCTTAATTCTCCTGCATTGTATTGTTACGCCTATCATTTTAATGTAGTGTGAATGTCTTTCAGACGTTTGGAAGCCTAAATAAAAAAGGAAGCCATGAGTTGCTGAATTTAAATCATAAACAAAATGCTACAGATTATTTTAGTTAGTACATGTAAGCAAACGTTATTTTTACGCTATCAAATACCACAGTGTTTCCCAGATTACGATATAACAGCACCTTACTGATCTCTATCATGTAGGTCTATATTTATAGTGAATCTGAACACTTTGGCTAAAATGCTAACACTTGCTGGCGACACACTCACAGGCTCCATGATAATGATCAGGTAGGCTTATATGTGGAGCCATAGTCTGTGTCTAACCACAGCTATTCAGCAGATTTGGCTTAAGAGTCTGTGGAATAATGCTGCTGGCCTCTTCTGAACATTTCCTATCCTGTCTCAGGTCCTTGCCATTCCAGTTGTCCACATTCTTATAATGAGGATATTTTTTTAAGTTTTAAGAAGCTAAATCTTTGCAGATCAACATGCCATGAAATTGTATCACAATTATTCTGTAAAATCTGGAATACATAAATTACTTTATTTTCAATTATCTTCTTTTGTTGTTTTAGAACCATTTGTGCTGCTTTTTCTTATTTGTGATTATTGCTGAATGACTTACTTAATGACTTACATAATGAATACTTGTTTCACACGATGAGCTGAATCTTTTTGCCCAATGTTTGATGAATGTTGCTTTCCATAGCCAGCCAATGTGTCTGTCTGGGATTATCATTATTGTATGTGTGTTTTCTTGTTAATAAATAATGCTATTCCTTAAAATGTATCAAAACAAAATGATCTATAAACATTTATTGTTGCTGTGGCTTGAAAGTGAAAGCTAGTAGCAGTCAGTGGTTAATTTATCATCCTTTTGAAAAGAGACTGATTTACATTGCAACGCTAACAACTGGTTGTTAGGCAGACCACAAGAAATATGTAAAACATGTACAGGCGTGGGAGTCGAAGGAGCTTTTGAAGACCTGGGCTTGATAAATAGACTGAATATGAGTGTAGGGCTTTGTGGTGGTTCATGTGTGTGAACACATCGCCACTGCTCTCACCCGACAGGAATGCTGCCTGTCTGCCTTTTCACTTGCACTTTGTTCACAGAGTAATCTTCCCCTCAAGTAGGACAAGAGGAATTGCTAATAATACCTATTAGCTAATGGACTGATTCCCACTCTTCCATGTCCATCATGTCTTTAAATAAAAACTGAAGGTATTTCAACCACAGTTCAACACATTGCAGAACATGCATAAAAACAACACTAATAAAAAAAGGTTTGGACAGTAAGCATAACATGAGCTATGACCAAAGATATTTGCACATTAATGCAAACTTTTGAGTGAATCACAGCTAACTCAAATGCAGCCCTTTTTCCCACTCCCAAAACTGCAGGATAACGGCACTTGCAGCACCTGCCTTTTTTTAACCCTGGTATGTACTTAGAAAAGACGTGATTAACGGCAAAAATTTGGGTGGTCAGGGGAGTGGGGTCGGAGTAAAGATCCTTTGGCAGCAATGATGAAAGCGAGTGCGGTGGGCCGGGTGCTGCTGGAGTTGTCGGCTTACAGGGGACCTGTAAACTCTTATTAAAGTATCATTTAGGCAGGGCACTCCTCGCAGTCTGGCCCCAAGGCCAGCAGATAGTAATCAGCCGGATAATTACCGCCTTTCTCAGAGCCTGTGTCATTGAGATGCTAAAGGAAAACAGCAGCACATTATCCGGGAGTCAGAGGAGTCTCTTTTTATTTGAATGGACTTACATTGACTTATTTAGCCAGCTCATCCGGTTCATGGAGGAAAGAGACTGCTTTACTTTGAACCCAATACGGATCACACTGTAGCGATTCATTCTCTGCTTTCCTTTCTCCATATCTTTACACAGCCCTTTTTGATCTGTGCAAACTGTTTAGATAGAGCTAGCTCCTAAAAACCATAAGAATTACAACAATAAGCAACCTCTATGACATACTGTAACTTGTAACATGAAATATGGTTTGTGTCATAAAAGATTATAAAACATATTTCATAATATTTTTGATTTGTTTCCCCAAGATGAAGAGCAGATCTGGCAGATGTCATTGCTACTTTTGTGCTTGCACAATCTTGCATAATGGTATTCATATGAGAGTTATCAGAAGATGAGGAGATTGCAAAATATGTTTTGCAAGTAGAAGTGCATCAGTAATGAAATACATAGTTTGCTCCTTGTTTATGCTAAGAGTCTCTATCGGGGCCTTCCTGAAACATTGGCTTTACCCTCTGAAACTTCCACAACGCACCGAGGAAGCAGCTCCAACAACAAAAGCTCATGTTTGCTTTCTTGATAAGAATTATCTTTGGCTTCCTAGCCTGCGAATCACTTCACTCTACGCTGTTTAACAAACAACAGCAATGCATTTTTAGAGGTGAAAATCACCCAAGGTTCATCGTGTGAAAAATAATTACAGCAAACCTTCAAAAGAAGAAAGAGGCGGTGGCTGGAAGAAGCAGACCAGCTTTGATGCTGATAGTGATGGCAGTGCAGTCTGACAGCACCAGCGCTTGTTGAACTGTGACTCGAACCTCTTTAGGTCCCTATCTCTGCTGTGCTTCCATCACTTGACTATTTAAAGATACTGCACCATTCTTATGGAACCTTGTTCCTGCTTGCGAGATGAACGATGACAAGAGCTATCTTTCCTTTTAACCTTTGCCGCCCTGCTTTAAAAATGTTATCATGTGGCCCCCTCGAAGCATTTGAAACAGATAATGGTCATTGAAAGTCTGAGACGTATCTGTTTGGTGACTTTGCCAGCATAAATGGCTTGTGGGAATGAACACCTAGGTGAATTATTCCTGAAGCATGACTCACTGATTTTATCAAGCTAAGCGGACAAAATTACATCTTCAAGTTCTGTAGATCTGGTCATTCTTGCTGACACCAGAGAGGGTACAACAAATTTAAAGGAATATGTCTCTCGAAAATGTTAGCATCATGTGAAAAATGACATAGGAAAGTTAGCATAATGCTAACTGACCATTGCTCACTTTTCATGTCCCATTCCACCCACTATCAAGGACTTCTCCCTTCACACAATGCCACCAAACTAAGAAGGGGAAGGACAGTACGTGCCTTCTTCAAGAAACTTGCCACCATATCTGTTCCATTAGTATGTAATGTAATGTCATTGGACTGTTCAGCATGTTTGTAGGAGATCCTTAATAGCCCATTCTGTTATGTCAGCTGCCTGCATATGTAAACATCATACAGAGTGATTAAGGGACATTTAGGGCTATTCTACCCACCTAAAGTGAGCAAGACTAGTTTTGCTCTCTTGACTCCCAGCCACAGAATCCAAACTCATAATCTACTGATGATAGGGCCAGAAACTGTTACCTTCTCCCTGTCTGGCTTATATTTATGTTGTTGTTTTTCTCTTATAGTCACACAGCACAGCACACAGTGTGAACAAGGTGAAATTCTTTCTCTGCATTTAACCCATTCACCATGTGAAGCAGTGGGCTGCCACTGACAAAGCGTCCAGGGAGCAGTGTGTATGGAGAGTACCTTGCTCAAGGCTACCTCAGTGGTGTCACCAGCAGTCCTGGGATTTGAACCTACAGCCTTCTGATCACAGGGACAACTCACTAACCACTATTCAACCAGTGGCCCTGTTGATGTACCATTTGTCTTAGTCATGCTCTTGTCCTTCATAGGTGGTTAGTTTCTTGTCTGCTCCTCTGAGTGGTGGATCACTCTCAACCTGATAATGGTTTTGACACACATCCAGCCACACCTCTGTACTGTTATGCTTGCACAAGCCCCACATACATAAACTTGCCACTGTCATGAGAACAGCCTCCTGTCTGATAATATCTTCACTGTTCTGTGGTTAGAAATTGACCAGTTTTTAATGGGTTAGAGAGTGGTTGACATAATTGACCATGCCAGCATATGGACACTGGTCTATAATTGTACTCCTGTGTAGCAGACCTATAAGGTAGGTGGGGCTCATACAGTTACAACAGAGTTGAAAGACAAGTTTGAGGTTTTTAATGTAGTATGGTGAGCGTATGTCAACACTGAGATTATCTGCTGTGTTACTGTACATATTGATTGAACATGTATTGTTGAAAACTCAAACAGCTGAAGTGAGATGTACTGTTTACTCATCCTAGATGTTTCTGTAAGTGGGATCACCTGTAATCCATTATTAAACCCCTGACCCTGTATGAGTCAGACTACTTCATTTGTTCTTGTTCAGCTTTTCAGGTAAGTCGGAACAGGCACTGTTCCTGCATGTTCCTTTTCCTTTCAGCCCTGCCGTTCTAATTAGTCCTGAAGAAACTGTGTACAACACACAGACAAATGATCCTGTGGAGATAACCCCAAAGCTGATGTAACCTCAATGGTGATTCATACATAGAGTTATTTTCTGTAATCTTGTGGGCCAGCATTTGGTTTTGGAACAAACAGTAGTGTTCATGATTCGTAATCCATCATACTCACATATACACACACGTACTCCATCTCCACCTATTTAATATCCTTCACCCTTGTCTGTTTTGGCTGGGGGGCGAGTTGATTGGTCAGCTGCAAGGCTTTTTCCGTTCGTCTCGTCTGGATTTGACTCTCATTTGTGCCCCAGCACCGACGGGCCAGAGAGGATCACTCAGATTAGGTGGATGTGGCTTGTTTATCCAAGGCCTTTGTGCACTCTGGCGCTTTTGTTATTATAGGAAAGCGATAATGCCTTGCACTTCAAATCCAACCTCCGCCTAAGACTCTTCTCTGCTTGCGTCTGAAGCTGAAGGCCCTTTACTTGTGCACAGATGTCTCTGATTAACTCACATCTCCAAGTCTCCCAAGCGGTCCAGCCATTGCTTGAACAGCCCTGTAGGCGACCACTAAATTGCTTTGGTTTGAGTTTACGCAGGAAAACCAGCTCAGGCATGCCGGATTCAGCCGTCCCCACCCCCTTCCCTCCCGACAGATTTGACGGCAGCCTTTAGCACCATTATTGACCAAGAAAGGATGATTAGGTGTAATTGAAGAAGACTCGCACTACCTGTAAACTCAGCTGGAGGCAGCAGGATTGAGCCGGCATTCAAATTCAGCCTGACGTGAAGGAGGAAATCTGCCGCTCTGCTCGGCAGAGGTGTATTTACATGGCCAATAAACTTTAATAAAACCTCACAGCAGATGTGCTAGTCACCCAGTAGGGTAAAAAGGAAAGGTTTATAGAGCCTGGATAAGTGGAACATGGAGCATTCAGCTTAGAGACAGAGAGCAGGATGTTTTTTTTTTTATTCCAAATTCCTCTTTACTCTTCTTTCACTGTTATTAACTGCACTATGTTGTAGTAAAGATAAACATAAGTAATGATAAATTTGTGGTATATTGTTTGATCCTGAGCTGATTTAAAAGCACTTGCATCACCATAGCTCTTTTTAATTCTAAAGATTCCATGAATGTTTACTTTTCCACTGGAGGCCCTTCTTGATTTATTTTGTCTCTAGTTTTGGATTTTATTTAGATGTGTTTTTTTTTTATATTTATCCCTTAGATGTTTCCTCTGTTTGATGTCAGTACCTTCCTTGGAAATTTGTAGTATGTTAATCATAACACCACTGTCCTCACAGTGTGGTCCAGAGGAAGATGATGTCTAGTCTTTCTTCTTTGTGCTCTTTGAGAGTTTTTTCCGACACTTTCCCTCAGCTTGGTCATTAAGAACATTTCTGGAAAGCTGATCTAGGATAATTGCACTGGTCAACAAAAAAAATTTTAATCACCAGAAACCACAACACATTCTTCTAAACCAGTTTTTCTTGTTGATTTCAGATCTGCTTTCAATTTTTTTCAGGCACATCAACGTTTTGAATTATAAGTAATATTAGATTTGCAATAGATTTGCATGTGTTTTTATTAAACTGCAGCCACCAATCAAGTAACTGTTTCAATACTTTCAGAGTGAAGTCAGACAGGCCACACTGTGGCACAGATATGATGATCAGTGTCAGTCAGCTACCACTGTTTCTTCAAAAACGCTTAGCATATGATTATTATATGCTAATTATGCCAACTATCATGCAATATAGAACTAGCTTCACACAAAAATGTATGTGCAGGAAAAACTGAACACAGATTTGAAATCAGAATGAAAAGCTCTACAAAACCCACATGAACGTATCTCTGATTTTAAACTGCCATGGTAACTGTTATCCTGGATTGAGTGGAGCACAGGCCTAATCACCCGCTGTATCTAATAGGTCTCTTAGGAAGCTGCTTAAAGCTGCTGCGTTACGAGGCCAATTGCTGTGGGCGTCACAATGCACTGAATGGGGCCAAATGCTCTCCTAATGAATTCCACCATGCCAGGTAGAGCAGCAGCCATCACTGCCCAGTGCCCTGATTCAGCTGATCTGAAGCTCCTCCATCCCCAGCCCATTGCTCTGCCAGAGAGCATGGCTCCATGTGGATCAAGAGGGACTGGCAGCAATCTCTCACTCCCCCTTTCTCTATTTCCCTCTCTCTTCAGTGCAAGGACTTTCCCTTTTCAGTTCAATACATGATGCAGTTGCTGTAACTAGTATTAATAGGAAATTCTTACTGATTTAAAAAAAATAATAAATATTGTGTGAAATAGTATGTACCTGCACAGACTGTCTGTCTTTTTAGAAGACTCTACCCAGCAATTCCCTTCAGTGCCCATATATGAGGGACCTCTACATTATAGGTACATAACCTACCTTATAGGTATATAAGTGTTGCCATGCACAATTTAGTCAATTTTAGTCCTTCACCTGGTATTATTTGGTTTGTGGGTCCTTATAACACAGCAATGACACTGACATGGAACTACTATAGTAGTGCGTGGGGTTTTGGTAAAAATGTATCAGGCACAGTGGTGTTGCTGGGATTACTTGTCTGTGTCACAGCTAGGTTTCCAGTGGGCCACACACCGAAAATATCCAGACAAGAGCATTGATGAAGAGTAATAGCATGGCTGATACATATATATTTTTATAAATTAATATATGGGTTAGTCTTTAGCGTTACATTATTCAGGTAGAGTTACAAGGATAATTCCTCCTCGTCAGCTTCAACCATCAGACTGTCCTCACATTAGGATCCAGCAGCTCGCTAAGCTGCAGGGCTACCCTTGGTGTGAATGCAGCAGTGTGAGCAGAGGCCCAAGGCTAAACTGTTGGCACAAGCAGTGCAATGTGATCTGTGAACTTGGGTTCCACAAGGAAATAAAACACTGGATGTAAAACCATTTATAGACCATGAATGTGGGATTTTGCCAGGCCACCAAGCAAGAGACGTTACAGTGAAATAAGGGAACATGCCATGGAAAATATTCTTAACCCTTTCAAAATTTGTCTACTCTGCTTTCTCTCGCCCTTTAACTCTGCGTCTCTCTCCTTTTTTTCACTCTCGCTGTATTCCTCTAGTTCTCCTTCACTTTCCACGCAACATCTGACGGCAAATGCCAGACATGTCTGTTAGAAGTGGTAGAATTGGGAGGACTTCTGCATGTTCCTTTCAGGTCCGTTTGAGAGGTGCGTGTTTACCTCTCTGGTCAGCCCTTTAGTTGTCCCACCCTGTCTACCACAAACCCACTGGATGAGGGTGAATATAGAAGATTTTAGCAGTCAGCTACCAGGCCTCGCAGGGAAGACAGATGAGGATGGTGCGGAGGCACTATGAGGTTTCTGCTCAGCTCCAGATTAATCTGGACTCTCCCAAACAAGAGCTGACAGGCTCAACCAGTGGCGCATCATCACTGGTGAGCAGAGCGGTCCATGGCAGCCTCCCCCACAGTGCAGAGGTGAGGCAGCGCGGGTGATAACTCACACCCTTAATTGAATCGTGCCTTTAAATTTCATAATACAAGACGCCCGCATGACAGCCGCCGGAAAAAAATGAGGTGATGGAGTCGAGGGTGTAGCATAATAAGCGATCGAGGGGAGGTAGGGGGTGGGGTGTTCTGGAAAGCATCTCCTGCACACAGAACCAAAGAGCCTGGGCCTATATTCTCCTTTGATAACGGATAGCCTCCAGTTGTGTGGGCCATTATTCCAAGCATCTCATACAAAGCAAATGAACTTGACAGATGGTCGTGTCACCCAAACCCTTGACTACCAGCCCCGATTATGCAGAAAACAATACAATAGAAAAGGGAATCATTACCAAAAGGAAGCCCAGGCCAGTCCACCGAGGACAATGCCATGCAGAGGGGGACAAAATTACACTCGTGAAATTGAACAGCGAGAATGAGTTTAACATAAAGTGGGTTACAGCCAGGCAATCTGTCATAGCTAAAGCCACTGTCTGGGCCCGGCTTGCATGGCATATGAAGTCATCTGTCATCTGCACAACTGTGTTAATGGCCAAGGTTCACTTTTTAAACACTTGCTTTCAGTGTGGCAAAACCTCCTGCCGCCCACTGACCACAATATGCCTGGTGAGGGCTGCATTTAAAAAATATTTTCCTTGTAGTTTGATTAGATCTAGGTTCAAACAATAGTGAGACAACAAAAGAAATGCATCTTGGAGCAACCAAGAAAACAAGGACAACTAACTCAATTATTTAAATGCTTAAAGGCATGCTTAACATTACAAACAAAACCATTACATACCACAAACAGCTTTAACCTATCCTAATAGAGATAAGCAATAAACATGGTAATGGCAAACAAATGTCAGAATCTGCATGTTATGTCTAACAAACTGCATATGTTAATTAAATGAAACATAGTCGAGTTTAATCAAAATCTGTCTATTTTTAGGGCAAATGGCTGAGGTTAAAGCATCTGAAGGTTCAAGTCCTGAAGTAGGAAATCCATTAACGGTTGCAGGAGAATAAGTAGTTTCCTTTGACAGCATGAGTAATGATTAATGATCAGTCACTAATGCAAAGAAGCATAGTACACTTCAACCAAGAAACAGACATATTCTATATTATAAGAACAATGTTGTGGAAGAAATTATTTTGGTTTCATAGAGAACCATATTTAAAAAAAAAAGATTTGTGAACGTGAAGAGCCTTTTCCAGATTTAAACAACCTTCACAAAATGTAAAAGTTCTAAACTAATACAAATGTTCTTCCAATAACTAATTTATTATTTTGAATACTTTAAACTTCAAAAGGTTCTTCACAGTCTCACATTTACTTAAAAACTGGTTCTCTTAAGAACCATCCATTCATTTATTTAATTTAAATTATATTAATTTTATTCTATGGAACAAAAACTGGTTCTTCTGTGTGTCCCATTGAAAGAGAACTTGAGCCATTGCTTGTAACATTTCTAATTGCAAAACTAAACTGAATTTTAAATTAATTAAAATTCTAATTCATTTTTTACAAAACACAGCATATGAAACTTATGTGCATGTCCCAATTTTGAACATTAAGAAAGTTGTTTTCTCCTGTCACCCTAGCTCTGGCATCACAAGACAAGCAAATAAAGAAAAGTTATTTTAACGCCCACTTAATGCATAGCAGCAGTTCAGTCTGTGGGCCACATAATGTTTTCTCTATACTGAGATTCCACATCTCAGAATAAAAAAAGTTGCAGCGTACCACGTGAAAATATAATGTGTGGCATCACTCATGTTTCATGATTGGCAGTCAAGTAGTCTGGCTTCTTCCCGGGATATATTCATCTCGAGGTAATCACATCTGAAAGTGAAAAATCGGCATGTCATAAGACTTAATGCCTCAATATGGGAGCTGTTGCGAGAGAAGTCATAAGAGGTATGTTGGATTTCCCTCGATTGCCCTAACAGAGTTTGTACAGGGAGATATATAGACGTATATCAGCTCTCAAACGAATGTGGAATTCTAAAACTTTGCCAGGCTTTAAATATGACACTGGAATTTGAAATTATTACTACTGCTCATATAATCAAATCAGTTCCTCTCCTGCTCTTTTCTGATTTACACTACAGGCCAGACAGTGTTGGGGAAAGCAATGACTTTTAAAGCATTGAATTTCCTGAAGTGTTTAAACACAATTAAGGTAATAAGCCAAAAAAAGTCTATATGAAGGTGAGATTCAGGTGCATGTGATTAGAGCTGCAACAAATCTCAAATGGTTCTTTAAGGATGCTATACATCACGTATTTTATGTCCCTAGAGAACAAGATATGTGAGTGTGAAGAACCTTTTAAAAGCGTAAAGAACATTCAGATAATGCAATAGTTCTTTACCAATACATGGGCTCTTCCAAAAAACTGATTTTTGACAGCTTCACACATACCTCTCACACCTCACACTTACAACACTGGTTCTTTTTAAAAGTATCCATTAAAAGGTTCTTCAGGGAACCAAAAATGGTTCTTCATTGGCATCACTCCCAAAAAAAGTCTGTGCTGAAAACTATTCTTCACCTGTATTTTTAAAAGTGTAATTAAGATCACTTTTGTTACTTGATGTATTGTATATTTTTATAGCATTGATGTTCCAAACTTTTAGCCTGTAGTGTATGAACATTATGCAAATGGATCCCTGGATGAACATCAAGTGTTGTAATATGACCAGTAAAATATATAAGGTTTATGTGTATTCATCATTTAGGATTTGAGGATGTGCAGGGTGAGAACGGTTGAGGCTAGTTGCACTTTAATGGTCAGGTGTTTGTTAGAGATCCATCTAACATCACTTTACTTGTTTGGTTGTTGTTAAGTCACTGAAAACTAGTACTTACTTATTAATGACATTTTGAAAAGCTAGACAGGCACTGTATGCTAGAGAAAGTGAGAGAGAAAGAGAGAGACAGAGAGAGAGAGAGAGAGAGAACAGTCTCTCTAAGCAACTTCGATCTCTGGTGCAATGAATCACACCGAGTTGCAAATCCTTTTTAGCTAATTGCTACCAGCTCGTGAGATTCTTGCTCCACACCCCCCATGTTCAATATCAATTTTCAGGGCCAGAGGAGATAGAGCTTCTCCCCTGAGTCTTCCAGCGACCCCTCGATAAAAACTGCACCAACAGCACTTAACAGTTTCAGCAGGAGGGATGGGGGTAAAAGAACGAGAAAAAAAGAGGCCATCTTATTCACAGCTGTTTGCCGTAATGAAGGAGAACGATCGGCCTAACGAAGGGGAGATATGTGACTCTCAGAGGGGCTACTGGACACTCAAGCACATTGAGTTTACATCTGAAAAAGCATCCGAGGAGAAATGCACAGAATCTGTTGAGATTTCAAGGAAAGGTCTTGCAAAAAAAAAACAAACATACATAATTTTCTTTCCACTAACTGTTGTAGATAAGCTGGTCTAAAAGTTTGGTTGTTTAGTTTTGCACTGGAGCCGCAATCCTAATGTAGTTAAAAAGTGATGGAAGTATTTACTATCCTGATGCCAACACACCTGAAGACTAGACAACAACCTTTTACTGCATTGAAGCATGTTACAGTAGGAAAATCGCTAAAATCCACCTCTAGAACCAAGACTGTGAGACATTGGGATAACTGCACGCCTAAACCAGAAAAGTAATCTCAGTCTGCTAAGGCATTTACTGACACTATGACCTACATCTTTATTATATCTTTATTGTTGGGACAACATATTCTCTCTATTTCTGTCACCTTTTGTTTTTTGACATAATGTGAAAATGTCAGCTGCTATTTACATTCTTAGAATTTCACAAGACCAACAGAAATTAATCAAATATAAAAAAGTGAATAGAATACAAATACAAACTTCCAGTAACCTTTGATTTTTAACTTTCAGAGGTTTTTTCCACTCTCAAAGTTACAATTTTGGAGAAATTTGGTTTTGTGTCAACAGCAATGAAATATTAGCCGAAAGACTGCATTTTGGGTGAGCAGGATATTCTGTAACTTTTATATTTCCTCTTGTTATATTGCGACTTTCATACATCTGTGTTAAGCTCCTTTCCTTGGATTGATATATATGGAATTTCAGTGGTCTATGAAATGCATTATATTATTATTACATATGAAATATTATTATAAAATGTACAACAGCAGTAAATATTTATAGAATTGTATAACATCGTATTGAATGAGTCAGTATTACTGTCAACACACTCTTCGATGCTCTGTAAGAACTTTCAGGCTGTTTGTTTAAACATATAATGTGTTTCACCTGTTCCATGGTGCTTCAGTCAAAGTTAACCACACACACACTCACACATACACACACACACACACACACACACACACACACACACACACACACACACACACACACAC
>JBBJLR010000007.1:17590738-17603796 GCA_037577145.1 Brachypetersius gabonensis
ACACACACACACACACACACACACACACACACACACACACACACACACACACACACATACACACACGCACACACACATATATATAAACAGAAAAATAAGGCATAACAAGTAATCAACATGTTGTTTGCTGTTGGGCAATATATATATATATATATATATAGAGAGAGAGAGAGAGAGAGAGAGAGAGAGAGAGTGACCTTCTCTCTCTCACGCTCTCTCTCTCTCTCTCTCTGACACACACACATACTTGCATAATCTAATTAATATGTCCGGTATAATTTTTGTTTTTAAAAACAAATTCTTTTTTATTTTTAGTAAAATGTATTTTACATTGTGGGATCAAATGGACTGATACAAACTTTTATATTAAGATTTGAATGCTTTGCCTTCTGAATAATTTTGAATATACAGTTGGACAATACCCTTCATAAAGATATAAAGAAGGTAATAAAACGTCTGTAGTTCATTACCTCACTTTACAATTAATATATGAGGCATAGTTTATGTTTAAATGAAGCAAAGATAGTCTAAGAATATAAAATTATTAATCAAAATAGATTTTAAAAAATTATAGCAAACCCACACATTGACACCCATGGAGACAGTTATAAAGAAAAAGAAACTAAAGCATGTTTTCCTAAGTGGTAATCCATGACTTCCTGCAACACTGGGGTGTACATATGAGATGAGATAGGCGTCAGTTTTCCTTAGTCATTCATTAAAACAGAGAAGATTTGAAAATACACTACTGGAATGAGACAAGCTGTATTTCATAAATCAGGTAATGGTTTGAAAACATTAGTTAAGTGCCTGAAAATGTCAGGATCCTTTGTTGGAAAGTTTAAAACAGAGCTGTAGTTAAACAACCATGAAAGAGGACTTGTGCTTACTTTTCTCCACGAACAGTGAGGAGGATGGTTAGAGTGACAAAAAATGCTCATCATCCTAAAATTTTTACTTCACCTCCATGGCAACAAATTATTTTGAATTTACATCAGAGGATGTAAAGTTTTATAATTTGACAGTTTTATAATTTGACACTTTTGACTGGCCTGGTGAGACAAAAATAGAGCTTTTAGGCACCAAATATTCGAAGTAAATTTGATTAAAATAAATACGTCTATACAAAATACTATAAATATACTATTTAAAATAAATTCCCTGGTAAATATGACTCGAGGTTCTGCAACGTTTTGAGGGTGTTTTGCCTCCCAAGGCCCTGGTAACCCTGTTAGGATACAGGTGATCAGGAAACAAGAGATTATTCGACTCCAAAAACCTAAAATTTGGATGTGGTTGGACCTTCCAGCAAAACAATGATCCAAATCATTTATCCAAATCCACACAAAATGGTTCGCCCCACTTAAAATCTGTGGGGTGAACTGAAGAGGAGAGAACAAAAGCAAGGACCTAGGACCCAGGAGGATGCAGTGAGTTTCTACATGAGAAGTGATCTCAGACTGCTTGCTCTTTATTCTCCACTCCCATCAAGAATTAAAGCAGAAGTGTCATTGTTATGCTGTCAAATTAAGGAGACACAAAATAATACAGTAGGGGTAGTAATGACTGTATATACATTTTGTAAATAATTTGCGTTTCCTAGACTGAGCTAACTGACAAGTAAAACACCTTTTTACTCATCTTTACCATGGGTGCCAATAACTTTGAAACAGACTTAATGTGATATATGATATAAATAGTGTAATATTTGTATAAAATTCTATAAGTTCATTCTACACTTAGCTTCAGTAATCCACAGGGAATTGTTTTTGGCTTTTTGATTTTGTTGGGCCAGACATTGGCGATTAGCCTGGGCTGGGTTTATTCCGAAAATGTCCGAAAACAAACACACACATGCACACACACAGCTACCACCCCACCCCCTTCCTGAATCCTGCACAAAAAAATTTCCAGAGCAACTAGATAATAAAGTCAGACTTTTTCCTGCACTCCTTTCTGATGTGATGCCATTGTGGGTTTGGGTTGATTCCAGAGGGCCGTACAAAGGGAAGCGCAGGCATCTGAAGTGTCACCCTGCAGCTGGGGCCTGGCTCGCCCCGCTCTGTCCTCACTGCACATGTGTGGAGCAGAAACTGATATCAAATGAGCTTCACTATTCTTTGGCACAATCGCTGGGGAGTGGTTTCTGTCTCCAGCCCGCAGTCAGGAATTAGGAATCTGAATGCAAAACGACTAGTAGGCTACTGTCCCTCGACCTCCCAGTAGTGCTGTGGTAAATTAGCGGGGTAAAAAGCAGGCAAGGAGAAATGATATGTATCAAAACATGTTAAAATTGCATATTGCTCTTCTACACCAATATTCACACTGCAGCTAGACAGTAGGAATTCATGGTAAGTCCTTTAAATTTATGGTAAATAAAGCAGGCGGATGTCCAATTTAGTGTATAATATAAAAATTTGATTTCTCAAATTCTGTATAAGCTATGAATAACCAGAATGTTGTGTTTAGTCATGTTTTTATGAAGGGCAATAGAATAGAGTCTGGAACATGATTAGTTTTTCTCTGAATGGTGGTAAAATTCAAAGAGCATCTGCTTAAACATATTGAAATTATTCTTTTACTACTTTCTTTGAGAATAGGAAAGACAGATGTTATGGGCCCAATGCAAAATACAATAATAAGGCACTCTAAAAAGATCTCCAATGAATGTCAATTGCTTGTTTTGCTGTTGGCTAAACCAAGGTAGTACTCCGGGTCAGTTCAACATTTAAATGTCATGATCTCTTATGATCTCTTGCCCTGTGTGTACAGTTGTGGAAGAAGTAAGATTAGTGGTACAAGAAAGATGAGTCCCTGCCTGTCTGAGTATCTTGAATATTTTACCTCATCATTAAGCTTAATATGGTAACTGTTGTGGCCATTATTATCTCAAGGCAATTGTCATACCAGTGGCAAATTGGAGCTTTGTCAGTCTGACCGGGCGGCCTGTTGCACCTCACTAACTCTAAACTAACTGTTCTCACTCTCTCTTAGCTGAGTCACAGACATTTACTTTTAAATGATATTTCACTGCAGACTGCAAAAAAAACAAAACTACTTCTGTAATGAATAACACTAATCGGTAGACCAAGGCCAAGGTGGAGGTTTAGTTAATCTCTGCGATTGATTCCATGTGACAGGTCGCACGAACAAAGCATATTTCAGAGGGGAATAAGGCTCACATCAAAAACGCTTTAAAAATACGTATCCCCATCTTGAGGAAATGCCATCCTGGTTTTACTGTGATCTGCTGGACACATCTGCCACCAATATTGTCAACGCCATGTGGTCAACGCCATCTCTCTCTCTATCTCTCTCTCTCGCTGTCTCTCTCTCTCTCAGCCCCCCTCTCTCCTGCACCCTTGCCAGTAATAGCCGTGCAGTCACTTTGTCTGGCACATATTGGGAGGCTTACGCTGGCAGATAGGAGAAGATTTATGCCCGTGCTGACACTGAAGCCACTAATGTCAGATATTTGCTGAGAAGGAGGAAATGATCTGATGCATATCGCGGCGCGTCTGCAACAATAAAGCGCATGAAGAGGGTGAGCTCAGGCGGAAAAATGATGGTTTAATAAACCCAAAGACATTTCTCTGTACATTGCACCTTTGTACCGATCAGAAAGAGACCAGTTGAAGATAAAGTGTAAACGACAATAAGCATCTTTATGTATGAACAAGTCAAGCGAGAAGGGATTTGTGAAAGAGGACAGCGACACTGATCGCCTCAGCTAAAACCCATGTTGGCCAAATTGGCATTAAGTGGAAAACACAGTTTAAAGAGGAAAGGTGTAAAACTCTAAAGTTAGTTCCATTATAGCAAAACAGAAGAGCAAATTATCACAGTTTTCTTTTACCCCTTACATAATTTATCAGCCTAGACATGTATAATGTCTTGAAGGTATTCTTGAATGCACAGCTGTTTCAATAGCAGCAATGATCTTGAGGCATGAATGTTTTTCGACTGATTCAGTTTCTAAAATTACAGCATATCATACGGTATCAGAAACAACATAACTAACTCTATTTAACGACTTAAAGGTAATGATCAATGTGATGTTTTAGACATTAGGATGCACATGAGAGGAGTGCAAAACTAAGGACGCAAACCAGCCTTGACTGTTCAGTGACTTTTGGAGTAGGGGGAAAATTCGGCAAATATGATATTGGACCATTCCTTTCAGTGGCAAACATACAATGTAAAGTATAGGGTTTATGACTTCACACAGCTGAGCAAACACCTGCACAAGCATAATACATCTGATGTATTGCTTAAGTTTCTATTTTTTTAGCCTGCACTAGCACACTGTTCTCTTCTGCTTTAGCTGCTTTATCCAGTGCTCCCATGCTGATCTGTCCACCTATCTAACACCTTGGAGTGTTGGCCTGACCGCGTTTAAAATTTAATCAGGTTGTCAATCCACGCCCAGCTTGTGGGGCTCTCGTTTCCAGAGCTTTGTGCCCAGAGTCAGTGGGCCGCCGCCACACTCAAATCTGTGTTCGGTGCCTCGCCTTTTAACTAAGATTAGTACAGTTCTGATGCACCCGGGCCTTTAAAATATGTATCAAAGGCGTGGAAATGCCAGCAGTTGGTATGTGGCAGGCAGGGGAGCCAAAGGATTGAATGATAAAGTTATCCCAAATTCCAAGTGCCCCCAGCAGGCTATTTTGGCCTGTTGTTTGCAGGCCATGCCTTCAGAACCAGTTGTCTCTTCACATTAGAAAGGGAGAAAGTGGGGGTTAGCGGAGGCCGCTATCTGCTAACGTCTGGCACATTGATCGCTCGATCCTCATCCCTCTTCAGGAAGCACCGCTGAGAAAATCTTCAGGAGCTCTCAGACCCGTCCGAGCCACTTCTTAAGCTGCCAGCTGAACATCTGCGTGGGGGCTGGGCCCCGGCTGTGGCGGAAAGGAGCGCTTGGACGCATCTGCTTTTTTCCAGCACGGGGCTTCACGAGTCTTTGTGGGGCTTCTGCGCTTAAGACCGCTGCTAATTGGCTGGCCATGAAGTGCCTGCTTTTCTACCTGCTCTCCTCTAAACTCAGCATGGGAGAAAGCAAACATTCATCCAGCGCCAGCCACGTTCTGCTCCAGCCACTGACCTCTCTGACATTGTGAAGAAAGCAGAGAGCCACTGTGAGTGAGTGTCTATACTCTGGCCATAAATAATTAGAATAATTAAGAATGATTCCTTTGTCAAACTGCAATGTGCAATTTATTAAGCAAAAATGTGTAATTCTATTACTGCCAAAACAGTGAAAGAAAAGAAACTACTGACAAGTGTTCAACCTTAGGAATATTATTATATCCCACACACTTTGTACTCTCGTTATGATGTAAGCACTCAAACCTTCCAACGTGTGCTTTTAGCAATAGTTACTAAAATCTGGTGAATATTTTCTTGAAAACAACTAAACATACTTGAGCAAAAAGGGCTTTAATACTATGCAGACAGGCCAGTTCAAGAGCTTTGGCTGTTTTATACCTTTTATGTCATACTGATTGAACAATTAGGGCTCCAGCCAATAACACTGGGAGGCCAATTTCCTTCACTGATTTTGTTTATTCCCCTTGTTTTCCTGCAGCATCCATGTGAAATATATAACTGTTGAACAAATCCTGGTCAGTGTTTGCTGACCATCACGCAGAGAGATCAGACTCTCCACTGGAGTTAATCCCATAAATAAATGGAGAAAGGTTAACCTGGCTGAGCAAAGAGAACGCTCACACAGACGAACACACATATGCTGACCTTTCAGGCACTCGACTTGCAACTTTGCTGTGTCTCTGATTCAGGTGTGAACTGTACAAACATACAGCACATACAACATGATGACAATGTATTAAAGGACAACTGTACTGTGTCCTTATAAATCTTTATTTTAGCTAAAGCCAACAAAACACTTTGATTTAAGTTTTCACTTTAGAAAGGTACATGGATACACATATACCAACCAGCCTTAACATTAAAACCTCTGACAGGAGAAAGGGCATTAATCATCTTACTGCAATGGTGTCTGTCAGGGAGTGGACTCAGGCAGGCAGTGAGCTGATGTTTTGGAAGCAGGTAAAATGGCCATGTGCAAGAGTCTGAGCAACTTTGGCAAGGGCCAACTTACAACTCCCCTCAAAACAGTATGTTTTTCTCAGTGTGATAGTGTTTAGTACCTACCAAAAGTGGTTCAAGGAGAAACAACCAGTGAACTGGCCACAGTATAACAGAGCCCTAGGCTTACTGATGAGCCTGTCCAGTCCAGTTCCACAGTAGAGATGAAACTGTTTATGTTGCCTGTGGTTGACTATATGAGATGTGCTGGACAAATGAATTAGATCCATGGAGGCCTCACCTTGGAACTTACCTGCTAATGTCTAGGTGCCAGATACCACAGCAGAACTGCAGAAGTTTATTGGTTATTTTGCTATTTTGGTGGCATAGGTAGCTGGATGGCCTAGTGGTTAGGGCATTGACCCTGCAATCAGAGGGTTAGGGTTTGAACCGCAACAGCTAGTGTCACTGCTGGGATACCCTTCAGCAAGGTACCGTACCCACACACTGCTCCCCGGGCGCCCCATTGGTGCCAGCCCACTGTTTCTCTTGGTGAATGGGTTAAATGCAGAGAAAGAATTTTGATGAAAGCACAGACTCAAACCTGTTGATGCAGAACACAAATTGAGTGAAAGTTATATTTTATGCATTTACATTTACATAGTTATTTAATGCAAACATTAACAATGACACAACCAAGACTCTAGACTTTGAAGGGTTCATTTATGCAGGGTCTGTGATATATGAAATATACTGGAACACTGGCCAAGTCACCCGTGGCGGGAAGGCTACGGACAGCCATGAACAGGAGGTGACGTCGGTGGGGTTGGGTGGGGGTTTCGGCACCGCTGCAGGCCACAGACCCGACCATGAACCCTTGCGCTCAGCGAATTCTCCTTATGTGACAAATTGATTTACTAGGCGAACATCCCATCCAGCAATTACTGCGCACGCAGCACACATGAAAGTGCTGTAAAAGCGAGCCATCAGCACATAGCAGCAGATGACATGTACGAGCGGGGACAGCCCGAGTGGAATGGACGGCTTTTTCTTGGACGAGCCAAGCATACGGTGTCCAGATGAGGCCTGGGTTAACCGCCATCAATACAGAGGAGACATACACACCCTACTGTCCTCTGGGTGTCTTCTTGGTTCACCCCTCAAAACAACTGTAAACATTAGTTTTGAAAAAGCTTCACTACCGAAGGCGTGTCGCTGGTGTAATTATCAGCAGAGAACAGCCCGTTGGTCTATAGGCCGTTTATGATTGTAACAAAGGGCTCTGAGATGAGTTTGGCAATGATCGGCATTGCTTTCATCTTAAAATTATAGCTATAACTGTCAGACAATGCTTAAATCACGCACATGCACACATGTAGGCTATTTACATATGCATGTATTTCCATGGTCCCATAAGGCGAATAATTACAGAGAAATTATAACTTGTTGAAAGTAAACATGTTTTAGAAATATAACAGTATATATAGATCTGGTTATGGTAATTACAAGTGGGAGAGGGAAAAGGTCAGAACTAAGGTCATGGAGCTGGATGTAATTTTTTGGGGTTTTTTACATAAACCAGCAAGTATCATCCATCACAATGTGATCAAACAAACTCATGATGCATTTTCACTGCACACTTTGAAAAGTGCACATAAATGAGCTGAGAAGCACTACTTCATTTTTGTCAAACTAAGGGCAATACACAGCAGCAGCCAAAAGTGTGGACAAACCTACTCATAGAAGGATTTTCTTCATTTTTCCTTATTTTAACTAATTTCTCTAGTCTAAAGACATCAGCACTTAACTGGACTGCATTTTGTTTTGCGTGTTATGTGGAAGCTTTTTAGGCTCTAAAAAGGGTATTCTAAAAAAAAACCCTGATATGGTGAACAATTGTTGACTGTAATTTACATTTTTAATTCAAGAATGATTTAAATTTTTTTGCCATAATATTTATTTTTGCCTTGGAAACAAAAGTCAAGCTTTGAATTATATCAAAAAGACAAAATGCATTTAGTCAGATTCTTCCAAACTTGCCTGCTTTTGTTACTGTGCAACACTTTGGGGTGTAAACCCTTACAGATTTCACTTTAAGCATATTATCATTATTATATCTTTCTACAGCTCATTTTAACATCCTGGAGTTTACTTTCTACAGGCTGCGCTGTCTAAATGAGTGAGCAGTTGCATGTGCCTCTGTCAATGCAATTTTTTTTCCTTCTAAGCGTTGTTTCCATCCCTCTGATGGACTTGTTTTAAAGTTTTCATTTGTTTTAAAGGCACAATCACAATCAGAATTGATTAGGCCTTTCGCCTAAACATGGCCGGACAGTGTTGCTTTTACCCCGACATGTTGGACAAGTCCTGTCAGTGCTCAGCAGCGAGAGAAAACGCACGCCTCCACGTTACGGCCCCAGAGGAGCGAAGCCCCAAAAAAGCACTAAATAAATACACAAGCCCTTTCAACACGGCATGTGATTTAAAACTCTCACATCCTACATCTACATGTGTCAGAAATAGGAAACTCTGCGCTTATTTTGATTTCAGGGTCCCCCTGTGGTTCGTAACCTTTCTCTTGCCCAACGGTATAAATGGTATGACCACTCCAGTGACTTGTGGGTAATCCTTTTTGCCATTAAACCACTCTAAGAAATGTGCCAATGGCCGCACAGATTCAGAACACATGTTTCAGTCTCAATCTCATTTTTCTGTGTTCGCTGAATGTCAGTAAATTTCCTTGGTGTTACGCTTTAGTGCTTCAGTTTACACAAAAACGCATGCACTGGCTGAAGTCTTAAGAGGCTCAGTAAGTGACTAATCTTCCTCTTTCTCTGACTTTATGAATCAATAATATGTTTCAAACCGTCATCATGAAGGATTGCAGAAGTATTTTTCAGTGATCGTACTTTTGATAAAAAAAACTAATAAACGCACACACACACACAGAAACCCGGCATAACCAGAGACTATACTGGACCACCCATACATGCAAACTTATTACTAATATATACTGTTTTCCTATTCTTACCCTCAACTTATTACACTTTAGTATGGTTTATTGTGTTTTATGACAAGGGAGGGTATCATGTTTAATGACAGAATTTGTCACGAGCATTTATGAAAATATGAGCGCTTGTTGTTGGATCATGTGAAGTCACCTCACAGGGTGAATTAATAAAGAGTGTATCTGATTATGTCAACAGTTATGGTTTGCTTCACTGAGCACTGAACACTGTTCAAATAACTCTGACACTGTTATTCCTGCCGTGCCACTGGAGCACCCACAGCTGGGCCACGAAGACTCCAAAGGAAAATAATCACGGCTTAAATTTCCGTGAAGTAATGATCTCAACATACAGCGCTGTTCAATGACCCTGGTGTGAGTATGCAGTGATCACAAAGAGCTATGTCCTCTGACTGTACCCCCCAGGATTAACCCTGATCCTCATTCACATAAACTAAGAGCAATGACAATAATGTTTACCAACACATACATACTACAGAGAACTATATGTGGCTCAAAACCAATTATTTTTGCTTTTTGAAATATACAACTGTTTTAAAAAAGAGAGGTTTGCTATCTTTAATGATCCACCATTGCTCTTCTGGAGAGACAAATAAAGAAACAAGATTAAAGGTGACTGAAACAGAATAATAGCACTTTTTCATTTTAGTTACTGTCTGTGTGCTTCACACAGGAAAACATGCAGGATCCACAAGTCCTTTACAGCAGGACAGGCTGTGAGGTTTCTGCAGACTAGGCTGAACTCTTCTATTCGAGCTAAAAGTGTGGCCCTGTGACATGAGCGTTTAAGTCACTGCCAGTCATTTAAAGGCATTTATTTTAATGTATATTTTTCAAACTCTCTGTGTCACACTCGCACACCGCTGACTAAACAGAGAAAGGATAGCTGACCACTGTATTTATTTATTTAGTCACTTAGTTTTTCTAAAATCCCTCTTCAACAATTTATTTAATAGACTGGGATAACCCCATTGAGTGACAAATTCTGAAAAAGACATTTAAGACACTGAAAGATTTTTTTTTTTCCATTACATACACAGCGACTCATTCATACATAACAGTCGTTTTGTTTTGACGTCATATCTACTGTACTGGTGATCAGACATCAGTGTATTTTTGATCCGTCTGCTTATTGATAATATAAAAACATTGAAACGGAAATCTATCATGACCATTCATATAAGAACTGGAGATATCAGAAATGATCTTCTGCTGTACCTTCACTGTGCACTTTGGAATGAGCAGTTATTCAGTTTATTTTACAAGCAAACTTAAAACGCAATAATTTGATTTTACTAGCAAACTTGAAAATTTCCTTCTTTGGTATAGTCTGCTTCTTCCATTTTCAGATGTGTGTTTGTTTATGAAAATAATTACTGAAGTATCTTCTCTCTAATGAATCATTTCCAACTAACCTACATAAAGGGAACTCCTAATGAAGGTAGACTCACACATCATGAATGCAACTAAAAAGGACAGGAGAAGTGCCAACCTGGCCACTTCTGATTCCCAAAAGAATCTTTCAGTGGATGATACCACTGATACCTCTCAACTGAAAGGTACTTCAGGGAACCAAAGGTGGTTCTTCTATGGCATTGTTCCAAAGAACCTTTTTTTTGGTGTCTTTGTGAACGCAGGCAGATCATACACATTTAGGAAGGCAGAGAGAGGACTGAGGCAGTTCGTATTTTCACCTGGAGTGTGTGCAAGTTTGGTTATAACACACACACACACGTGCACAACACACAAATGCAAGGTTCAGTTTCTGTTTTTCTCCCCAGACCAATCCCATTCACCACATCCAAATTAGGAGCTGATTCAGAAAAAAAGACTCTTGAATCCAAGTTCAGGCTACACTGACCATAAGAAAAAAGTGGTCCTCAGAAAAATCAGTCATTACACCAGCAACATTTAAGTTGTGGGGTATAAGTTAACTAAATACAACATACTTTGTATGTGCATTCACTGTCCATTTCTAAACTCCTTATACCTAAAGTCTACAATGGATTAACGGTACACCAGCCAAGAGCTAGAAGGTAGAGGTTTCCAATAAAATGCACAGTAAATATGTTTTCTCCAGAAAATTCAACTGTGGTGTCATTTGAATCAAAGCTAAAGGATTTAGTTCTAAACTGAAGATTACACTGTGGCAATGGGGAATTTTTGTGCTGTAAAATCATATATTTGAACAAAGAAGAGAAATGTTGTAGGCAATGTAGTCCATCTTTGATGATGACAGTAACTGCGATGTCCAAGAAGCACAGATTTTTGAGCCGTTTTCCAAACAGATGTGTACAAAAGGGAGCGCTGAATGCTACCCACAAACATGTTTACTTGGTTTGGCAGTGCCGAGGCAAGGGGAGGAAATTATGGAAATGTGAGCTTCTATATGCTAAACTCAAGCTGCTACAACTGCAGTCTTGAGCATTCGACTGGTTTGTAAATTAGTTTCCACTTGTAACATGTGTTCATTAAGGTAATAAATTTTCAGCTTTTTTACTTTCTTCGGTTTCAGTTGTGTTTACTGAGAGAAACAGGTGGAATGCTGTCCTCACACACTTCTTTCACAGTGTAGGTAAAAAAGAGAAAAGTTTTCTTTGGTACATACTTTTTTGGAGTAAATGAAGAGAGATAGCGAAAGCAAAAAAAATACATTTAAAGCTTTGTGTGGTGTAGTTAAGTTCCAAGTCTTGGCCAAACTTCTTATGGTTTTGTTTTTTTTTACTTTTTTTTTTTTTTGCAAGAAATCAAAGCCTCTTTGTGGGCCTGGATTTGAAATCCTTTCTCTGGCACATAAAAGATGTACCTTTAAACTGGCTTTCAGGCCACTGACAACCATGCAAATTTCTCGGAGGTAGGAAGCCATCTCATTGACGCTGTTTGTTAGAGGAACATAGCCAGGGGGGTTAGGTCCCGTCCCATGCGTTCCAGTGTGGCCCACCTTTCTGTGACTGGAGTAGAAGAAGTGTCACAAGCTTGTTATTTACCATTAGCTTCTACCACCCCAGCCCCTTCGCCCCTCTATTGCCAAGCTAATGCAATCATTTGGGGTAATCTCTCCGTAGCCCTGGGAGGTATTTTTCTTTCTTTCTTCTTTTTTTCTGGTAGGCAGGGAAAGGCCTGACCCAGTTTGAGTAGCGTTTTCTCTTTCCAGTTCAGTTTTCTGATTGACGTTGTACTATTAGGACCACAAATAAAAAGTAGATGGCAGATGTCTGTTATATTGCAGTTACTTTATGTAATTTATCCGTATCCTTTGAAGATTCAGTACATATATACAGTATATATATAGTAAAATAAGTAATTTAGTTCTACACATTCCACATCTAGTTATGGTCACTCATGACTAATCAAGTACGATGATGCTAGTAGTTCATTCTGTCAGCCACGTGTTTAATATGCACACACCACTTAAATCCACAAATATACTTATGACATTAAATACCTCTCCCCAGCATGGCCCCATCTCCCAATCTCTCACGTTGACTTCCGCTGAGACCTCGCCCCAAGATCAGTAACTAATTGTCTAATATGCTCCAGAACTCTTCAGATCAGCGCAGCAAAGATCCGTAACAAGCACATCCTTTTGATACAGCAGTGACGAACAGTTTTATTTCAGCCACCACTTCAAAAGGAAAGATGCAAGTAATTTCCCCTCATTTGCACCCCCACAGGGACCCATACATTATTTCAGGAGAGCACTGCTGTTTCAAACAACCCCCCATTTTTAATGCCTCATGTCAGCAGCTTCTTGAGAAAGAGAGAGAGAGAGAGTGAGAGAGAGAGAGAGAGAGAGAGAGAGATAAAGAATTAAAGCCAGTGTACATTATTAGAATTGAATTAAGCACCATCACCCTTCACAACCACTAAGAAGTCATTTTGCTTGTTTATTCTTTTTTTCCCGTTCATATCTCTTTCTTTCTCTCTCTCTCTCTCTCTCTCTCTCTCTCTCTCTCTCTCTCTCTCTCTCTCTCTCTCTCTCTCT
>JBBJLR010000007.1:17606172-17622618 GCA_037577145.1 Brachypetersius gabonensis
TCTCTCTCTCTCTCTCTCTCTCTCTCTCTCTCTCTCTCTCTCTCTCTCTCTCTCTCTCTCTCTCTCTTTCTCTCTCCTCTCTCTGAAAAGATGACACGCCTCTGATTATATTGCTGCTGTTTGAAATTGTCCCATTCGCACAAAAGTTTCTAGAAGAGCTGAAGAAAGGGGTCTGAGAAACTAAATGAAGTATGTAACGTTCACAGAGAGTCAGAGCGTCACAATACTTGTTGCTTCAGGCGCTGGTGGGTGGGGCGTGGTGGGCATATGAGAGTCAGGATCTCATATTTTAGTGAGTTACGTGCAAATGAATCATTCCATTAAAAACAGGTGTGTTTGCCTAAAAATGTTTTCACTAAGTCTAAAATGTAGAATGCAGCTGTTATTTTCTCCCAATTTTTACAACTGAAAACTGTATTTAATAATTACCAATGTATATCAATAATATCAGTCTAACATACTGTTTCTAGATTATTCTTTTTTACAAACAGAAGCAGCAGTAGTAGGAGCAGCCCCTCATAATTTTTTTTTTGGTGTACCCTCAAATGTATAGCATGGTCCTTAATGTCCAAATGTATACATGTGTAACTTTTCATAAAAAAGTTAATTTTTTTTCATAAAAAATGTTTTAATATAGAAAAAAAATTACATAAAGTAGAGAAAAGGTGAGACAGGGTGAATAGAGTCAGTGAACCTTAAGATACATTCGCAATGGAATGGTACAATCACGTTCCCTAACTAAAGGTACTGATGACATAACCATGGGAGCGCCATCCCGGTTTACTACCTTTTTTGTTCTATGATTTTAGTAGAAGTAGGGACTACAACAACTTAACAACAATAACAACAATAACAATAATAATAATAATAATAATAATAATAATAATAATAATAATAATATTAATAATAATAACAACACTAATATTATTATTGTTGTTGTTGTTATTATTATTACTGCAATAGCAGTAGTAAAAAATGTATTTGTAGTATTATTTTACAATACTTAAATATAAACTGGATCCTTACCATCTCTGCCCCCTTCAGTCTCAGTTGAATAGTTTTTTTTTATAAAAAAGCCCAAAACAAAAAAACAGTATTTAGACTTTCAGTATCTCACTTTCAGTTACTTCACAACTCTTGCTGTGTGACTTTGTACAGGAGTGTGTGTTTAAGCGTTAGAGTGTGTGTTTGTGAGTGTGTGTATGTGCGTGTGTGTTTCAGAAGAGAGGTGCTGGCTGGTGGGTGAACGGCAAAGCTGACAATGAGTTCAAAGCAGAGCAGCATCAAAAGGATGTCACAGGTTAAGACTGAAGAAGGGTACACAGCTCCAGTCTCCACGCTAAGTTAATGCAGTGAGTTGGGTGCCCCAGCTGAACCGGGGGTTTGGTCGTTGTGACCTCGATCTTCAGGGTCTCGCTGGGGCCTGTCAGAGTTTTCCAAGGACATAAAAGCATAAAGACAAGTTATGCGGCGTATGTCGAGGCAGTAACAACAAAGGTGAAGATTTTGTTATACAGAACTGGAGTGGGAGAGTGTACTCGGAGGTTGGCAAAAGAAAAGAAAAAAGAGCGAAACGATGGAGAATATCAAACTCAGACTAGGGGACTGGAACTGGAAATAGGGGACCTTATTATGAAGCTGATTTCTCAGTAATAAAGCCCCTTTTTCTATAATTGTACAAGTTTAATACATGCGAATTGGTTAGTAAATTACTTATTTAAATGACTTATTTACTAATTATACTTTTTTCACAATAAGGGGAGAGTTAGTCATGATAATATAGTTTGGATACAACGAATTGAGCTTTAACCCCTAAACACTAATGGTCTGTATGTGAATCCTCCATTTCCGTATAATTCCATATATGTATAATTATGATGTCCCTTATAATTTCTTTCATAACTTACATGTTAGTTTCAAAGCTAACAGCTACTGAAGAACTGAATTGTTACTGAATAATATATTTACTGAATAATTTACTGGAATAGTGGGTAAAATCAGTCGAATAATTATCAAAGGGGTAAAACAAAAATAATATACAAGTATAACTACATTTTATGCCCTGTAGAACATTCACATGCACTAGTTAAGGAATTACAAAGTGAATTAAATGAACACAAGTACGCTAACAAGAAACAAGCTCATCCGGCTCTTTTACTACAACAAGAATCAAGTGTAACCGTAAGTGAGCAGAAGGTATCAAGCTCTGACTCACTGATGACCAAAGGTAGGTAACCGTGACTGCTGTTCTGACTGGATGTGAGCGGGTAAAGGTCCTTAAAATTCGGAGCCTGAGAGTTTGTAACAGTTTCTATTACTCTGTAGAAGAATTTGCCTGAGAGCCCGGCTTGACAGATTAGCTGGGTTACCCAGACAAAGCAGGGTGACAGTGAAACAAGAGCTACTTTTATGAGGTCCGTAACACAAGCCCAGGGCCATGGAGCGCGGGGCTGGAAAGAGATCCCCCTGATGAAAGTGAGGGCAGCGCTCCATCTTTCATGTCTCCATAGGTTTTATTTTGGCCTGCTGTAGACGGGCCCACAGACAGAAATGACAGACAATTAAGATGGCACAAAAGCAAGGGGAAATTCAGCCGTGGCCTAAATGACCCCACTAGGCCTGACAGTATTTCAGTGCACGCGGGCCTGCCTTTTGTCCCCAAATTCCAAGGAAAACCTTCAGGAAAAAAATAGGTCTCCTAAGCTCTAGGACTGGTTTCTATAGGTATTTATAGGGATGGCAGATTGGCATGTTTAAACCCTGCCTCTGTGCATCAAAGGAAGGAAGAAGCAATAGAGGAAGGATTTATGTGGAAATTAACCTCAGGCCCTTCAACAAATCAAAACAGGCATAAGCTTATGAAGTTTAATTCGTACATTTTATTCAGTTAAAGTATAAGTTTGCAGTAGCTCCGGTGTTTCTGTGGGATGATGCTGGGATTGATAATGATTAACTCTCTGAGCTTTATTTGGTGCATCTGTTTTAGGAGAGAACAAGATATGAATGAAAATTAACTGTGCCTTGAGAGATGATTTCCGAATGCCTGCGTCTCTCCCCACCCACAAATTAACCCTGCTAGACCACTGATTCCACCAAAGCAGCCAAGTTCCACAATGCTCCATAATCGCTTCTTAAGTGTTTAAATAAAAAAAAACAAAAAATGTGAGATGTTGATCTAACTAAAAGTTTATCGACGTGGACAATGTTCTTTTATCATCAACATACTGCAGAAAATTGAGTTTGTGATGCTTTCTCATGCATTCCTCGTTCTATTTTTTTTATACATAGATCAGTTTTTACCTGTATTGATCAGATCTTTGTATTCATTTTTCATTCATATCCAATTTTAGTATTTACCGAGATGATTTGTAGACTAATTTCTAATATTCAGTGGTATAGAAAGGTTTACTGTGGTTGTTTATAGACTGTCCAATTCGAGTGTTTAGGAATGTTTTTATGGGTGTTAACAGATGAATATCTCCTGTTCTGGAGCATCTCCAATTGTAGTGTGTGGAAGTTCTTACTGTGGGTATTTATGAACTAATATTTTCCACTGTAGTGAATGTGAGTCTGTTGAGGGTTTTTATTGACCAATATTGTATAAATAATAAAAGGGTAAATATAGGTACTGCAGTTTCTGTTAAAACTCAATGCAAACTGTACAGAAAAGCAGTCAAAACTGGATTGGATTCCCCCTAATAAGGAGGGTGGAGGGCCCAGGTGAAGCAAGCAGGTTTCTCGCTAATCTCTCTTACTCACTTCCTGGCTCGTAGCCGTCACTGCACAGCCGAAACACTGGGCATATCGACAAGGGAACATCTGAATATATGATCTGCATTAGAATTTTTAAAGCAGTTTCCTTCTCCGCTGAGGCTTTCATTTTCTGACCCTGATTTAGGCTCACCCCCGCCTTCAAAATGGGAATTTCCATCAGAGAGAGAGAGAGCAAGAGAGAAAGAGAGGGAGAGCAAGAGATAGACAGAACAAAATAGATTGAGTTGCATATGTCTCTTGCTGAATTTCATATTTAACACCAAAACCATCTTCTTTTTTAAAAAAAACCTACACATAAAACATAAGGCACTGCATAAAAGATGCCTTCATGTGTGAAACCATGCAGCATCTTAAGGGCGCTTTGTTGCTTGATAATGTTCAGGTCGGGATTGTTGAAGTATTCTACTCTCTATGTCTTGTGGCAGATAATGTGGCGGTAACAACTGTTAGCATTACGGGCTAATGGCTACGATGGCCAGTATAAACAATGCAAGCAGTGTTTGATCCAGTTTCTGACACAGGGTTTTGCATGTTATGGCAGTGGATCTTGCTATCATTTTATTCAAGCACTTTGTCAACTGCAGTAGGGCACAAATAATGTGCTAAAGCTATCCAGAGCTAGCTCTTAATCATGCCTCCATCCTGTCATCAAACTGATTGTTTGAGGAGGCTGTGTCATATGCCACCCCAGAGATTGAGCAGGATTGTGTTTTTAATGAAAAGCTGAAAAGCTTATTTTCCCATCTGTGTCTGCCCTGATTCACACCAAGATAATGAAGTTGTTTGCCTCACTTAATCTCTTTATAAGAAGCAGTATATTAACAAAAACTCCATCAATTCCAGTGTGTTGACATGTTAACTGCAAATTGACCCAGCTTTCTTCCTGAGCTTTGTTTTTCTGATTCTGTCCCTCATAGCTACATGTCTTTCATTGGAGGCATGACCCTTATTCCTCAGTGACGAAGCCATTTTAAAGGTTCGGTGCATATAAATGATGAGCAATCTGTCTCTTGGTTCCAAAGTCTGCTACTGAAACAGTACGTGTAACAAGCTGTTATTAATTTAGTTAGGGAGGACAACCTTAGCACTGGTTGAATAATATAAAAAAGAAAAAATATCACAAAATAACACTTGTTTTTGTTTTGAGGCTCATGAGATCCTAGTTACAGGCATATTCAAACCTGAGCATCTCGGCCAAATTACATGTTAAATGTCTTTTTACGTGAAAGTAACTACCTCTGCAGACGATATATTTTTGCATATTTCTGCATATTTTAATAGCCGTTCATCTGCTGATGTTGAAATAAAAACCATAACATTTGACCTGCACAAAAGCTATGACATATTTTATATTTAATTTTTCACAATATGCTAAACTCATCAAGTACTTAGAAACATGAATGACATGAATAAATAGAGTAAATAATTTGTATGCAAATTCCTGCATGGAAATGCAAATGAATTCCACTGCACTGGCAGGTGACACAAACAATAATTTGGGGTTTAATTTGTACTGTTACAATGAACAGTTTCTATTGGATGGATGGGAGCCGTGAATGTGAAGAAAACATTGTTTGATATTTTAACCTGATAGTTATCTTTCCCGGGTCTTTTTAACAGCGCGATTATGTGGATCATCATGTCATTTTGCATGCTTTCAGGAATATTTTGCTTTGTTAGAAATATGATTGAATATGTGTGAAAGAATTGCTAGTCTAAAGAAATTACTTGAAAAACAACATTGTTCACACACTTTTTTAGCAATTCTGCATCAAGCTAACAATCAAGTAGAAGCTTAGCTCAAGCAAACATTGTGGGATTTTCTTTTAAAATAATATGATAAATGATATATGCACTGTGTTGCATGGATTAACGCTATGCAGTAGTAGTGAAGAATGGTGCTTGTGCATGAAATCTGTATGACTATCTGATACTCCCAGCTGTACCCTCTGGTCCAGTCCTGCCATCTGTGGACCATCGTCTCAACGTGGCCCTTAGCTGTAAGATTTATCTCCTTTTCCTTCTCTCAGCTTCCTCTGGAACATATGGCTCCCCGACTTTCACCACCAGACCTCGGACCAGTATACAGTGACATCCATGTTCCCACCATTAGCATCTCTTGTTTTCACTTCCTGGGTAGCTTCAAAATATCTTGCAGGTAGTAAATCTTGATTTGGGATAGAAAGGTAATGGCGTGGCATTCTGGAACTGCCGTGTTGTGGCCAAAGTAAATCCCCCAGGGCCAGATAAGGAGTTAGCTTTCCATTCGAGTATGCTAACACTGAAGCATGGGACATGGAGCACATATGTCCAACACAGTGGGACAAGCCAGGCCAGTCTGGCATTGCAGGCTGTTGGATTTTGTGATCATGTTCCCTTGTTGTCAAGCTGTGGATGCTTATTTTTAGGTAGCTATAGGAAAATATTCACCACAGATAAGTAGTCTGTTGAGAAGTTGTTTTCCAACCCTTAGGAATTATCTATACAATGTGGTTGAACTTTAAATGGTTTTTCAGCTTAACTATATTTAGCCCTTTTTGTTTTTCTATGTTCTTTTTCTTTTCTTGAAGTCATGAAATATATTTGATTAAAGTTACATTTTGCATTGACTGGATGGATTCTGCACTTAACTGTGTTTTCACAAAAGACATGGCAAAACAGTACAAAATATGAGAAATAGTTCAACAAAATGCAAAAAGGTGGTGAAAGGCGTACATACGACATTATGGACCTCTGAGCATTCGTTATAACCATCTTTGATAAACCTCACAAAACGAACTGGATTGAGATATTCTATGTTGACATTCTGGCTTTTCATCCTTTTTTGTCTCCATCATACATCATTAATGCTAGTTTGAATCAGCAATACTAAGTTGTCCTGCCTGATCTTGTCAAACTTTGAGTTCTAGTAGAAGGCTCAGAGATTTGAAGCCTGTGATCTTCTGTACTAGACTGAAAAGAAGGTCTCTGAGCTGGCTAACCTTGACGAAATAAAGCAGATCCCTGATGATAGGCCGTAAATAAACAGGTCAGCTGTGCGGAGAGCAGGGCTCAGCACAGTAGAAGCATGTCAGAAGACCTCTCCAATTTAACGTAGCAACTGTAGAACTAATGATGGCACTTCTCAGCTGTCAGTCTCCATGAAGAGGAATCGGATCGTCCGCTCATGTTCAGGTTATTCAGGACGGCAATGTTCAAGCAGTCCTGCTCTACCTGTGTGTGTCTCCACCCAGTGGGTAACAGCTACCTGGAACGCACTGTGCTGTTTTGCCCAACACTTCAAACACAGACATCCGAGAGGCGGACAGGAAAGGTATCAGCATGCTATTAATGCGACAGGAGTAGCATCCCGCTAAGAATAGAAAGGACAAAGGGTCGAACTGAGAGCTTCCTTATGGTGAACCTTAAATAGGCCAATTACTTTGCAAGGGTCCATATGCAAGTTCTTTTTGTGCTTCTTGTTTAAATCACAAACATTTAGTCCTACCACCCGTCATAACTGCCTTTAGAAGCATGTTGATTTTTTTCCCTCCTTAAACACTCACTGTTATTTCAAAAAAGAAATCAAAATGCCATTTATTAGACCCTTGCCAGCTTTTCCCATCCAGGTTAATTCAAAGTTTTGCTTGGCGACCTCCATGCCCTTCAGTCCTTAGTTCAATATAAATTTCCTAAAAAGTATTTCTAAATTGCCTGGTGGCAAGCAAAGGAGTCAGGGTGTCTGCGGGATGTAACCCGACATGCTGGATCCTCGCACAGCGATCTGGAGCTGACACAAAAGCTCCATTTAATGCCCTGCCAGTCATCTACCTCCGCTACCGTAAAATCCCAACAAGCAATGCAGTGCCTTTTAATGGGACCTGCGTTACATCAGTGTTAACAGTCCCATTAGTGTTTACCTGAACCACACAACACTGGGCACACCATCCTTTAGTTCCTATTTAGTTGAACTTAAAGGTTAAAAAACAAACAGCACAAAAAATGGTACAATTGTACAGAAATAGCAGGCATAAGCATACAATTCTAAATCTATTTATTAACTATGCAACACCAAGAATTTTAATGCCCATTATATACTATGTAAACTTATTTACACATACTATTTAGTGCTCATCTGAAGCACACTAAGCTACTGTCCATGTTGAAATTGCTTTAGCTAGTGCCTATTAATAGTCACCTTCATTTGGTGAGCAAACAAACAAATGAACTGCAGACAGAAGTGTCATCTGTAAATATATAACTGCAAACTGTGTAAACCATGGAATGCATATTTCTTTAATAAAACAAAAAATAACATTTAAGTGCTGTGAACACTATAAGCTGAAAGAAGCTGAAAAGAGTCTAGAAAAACAAAATTAGCAGCGTATTAAAATGATAAAACTGACTATATGCCAGCACCGAAAAGCATAATATCAGTAATAGTGAAACAAACAAGGTTAATGACACTTCCTACAGACCAGATGCACATTATACATAAAATTATTTTCTAATGTCTCCCCTTTAAGGTTTCTCCTTTTAAAAACAGAAACAGTGGTCAAAATAGCAGCATAAGCCCCCCAGAAAGTGAATGATGTCGAACAGGATTGAAATGGTGTCGGAGCTGGTGGGCCGGGTCCGGCGGTCTACTGCAGTCAGTCTGTTACTGAAAGGTTAGGAATGAAAGAGGAGCACTGCTCACTTTTCTTTTTACCACCAAAAGCGTGAGGGGAGGCGTTATTTAATTCCAATGAGCAGAGGCGCATCTCCCAAACCCTCGTTTGCCTCCCTCTTCAGTGTGTAAATACATATTAAGCCGCTCACCTGGCCTAAAGGATTAGAAAGCTAACAAGTTTACATTCAGCCCCACAGCTTTTGAAATGATTCAATTTTCCTAATCTTGTTTAGCTTTAGAGTGCGCAGGCTTTGAGGCTTGCAGGCATCCTTTTTTCAATTGGCCTTTTCCTTCGCAGTCATTTACATATCTCCGTTTGGACCAGTGGCTCGGGACAGCCTCTGCTTTCGGCCGCCACGGGAAGAAAAAAGAGAAGAGAGAGAAAGAGAGAGAGAGAGAGAGAGAGCAAAGAAAATGAACTAAGAAGCTTTCTAGGGTCAGCCCAGAGGCCTGGCATATATTTGATGTATTTTAGATAACCACCTGTTTCTTGAAGCTCTGAGACAGAGAGAGGGAGAGAATGCAAAACTGGCTCTTGATCCTAATAGGATAGAATGTCGCTAAAGCTCTCATCTTCAGAAACAGAAATGATGATATTCACATTTCTCCCCCAGCCTGCAAAACTCAGGCACACTCCAGGACACACGGCATCATATTTATGTGATTATGCCTGTCCCTTATACTTTATTAAATTATTCTCAGCTACATTTCTGTGTCTACAAAGTCTGATGCTTACGATGGAATAAACAATGCAACATGGTTTACATTTACTCAAACTGAGATGGCAGATTTATCAGAAAAAAAGGAAATGTGGTCTAATAATTTGTTGAGCCCAAAAGTAATCTCTCTTGGTATAGATGTAACGTTAATGTCATTTATTCCTATTCTAATTCCTATTCTAATGAATGGTTAATTCATTTAGTTGGGTTCTGAGATGGAACATGACAGTTAGGTGTATTTGTTTATATTTTTGCTACATATTTGTTATTAATGAATATTTATTTTCAGAGCTTTTTGTTTGTTACATAGTAGTATAACAGTCAGAATGGCTGCAGAGTACTTGTTACTATACTTAAGTATTATTTTGGTAGATATGGATTTTATTATGTACTAATGAATTTGATTAATCATGTGTATATTCAGTTACATGCCCAAGAGAAAAAAAATTCCTTTTTATTTTCTCATACCTATATTATTATTATTATTATTATTATTATTATTATTATTATTATTATTATTATTATTATTATTATTATTATTATTATGTTTGTTGTTGTTGTTGTTGTTGTTGTTATTAGTATTGTCAATTGATTAATTTAAGTGTAAAATAAATGTGGTCTCAACTAATTCTATGCACAAGGACTGATACTGTAATATACAAATAATATATCTCGATTCATAATTTGTCCAATAACACTTTTTATTTCTACCTTTATATTAGTTTATTTGAGTGTTACTCTATACTAATTATAGCCAGACGGTTTATTGTTAGTCAGATAGCAATTCGTAATATAATACAACAACGTTGTCAAGTCTATATGTTATTAATATAGTAATGCATTGTGTAGTCACGGCATTATAGTAATGGCAGTAAGTGCCCTAGAAGTATGATATAGGTAGTAAAGGTGTACTATTAGTATTAGAGCTTCATTGTGTGATGCCACAAAAAAATGTTAGTTTCCAAAAGAATAATCCAGGTCCGCATGCAGTTATAATACAGTAGTAAAATGTAAGTAAGTACGTAAGTAATGATGCACTAATACAGTACCCTGGTAGTTAGTAGTATAGTATAGTATAGTATAGTATAGCATAGTATAGTATAGTATAGTGCTATCTTCAATCTGGTATGCAAAAACTTAGTAAAGCAGTATTGCACTTTCTTTCTACTGTGTGATAAATATAGCTGTCTCAAAAACATATCACTGAGCATGAATATTGTTTCAGAAGTGTGGTGTATAAGAAGCAGAAATTAATCTTTTCTAATCCTGAAAGCCCATCTTGATCTTGTGGCTTGGACGCTCACTGGGAATGGAGTTAAAATACAAAAAGAAGCTACAAATATCTCTCCTTTTCCCCCACACGAGATGGAGCGATAAAGAAAATGTCAGCAAAAAGAAAAAAAGGAGAGAGAGGGAGAGAGAGAGAGAGAGGTAGAGAGAGAGGGAGAGAGAGAGAAAGAGAGAGAGAGAGAGAGAGAGAGAGAGAGAGAGAGAGAGAGAGAGAATACTAAAGCTGGCGTGTCACCTCAGTGCTTTGACGGGCGGGAAGGGAAAGGTAAAAATGGTCTATCATGTCCAACAAGGTGTTCTTTTTGAGATTTAGAGATCACTGCGCAACTTTAAACATGTTTTGTCACTTTTGCTCTGACTGGAACTATCATGGGCTTCACAAGAACTTTATCAGCTCAGCTATGGGTGAGGGGAGAAGAAGAAGAAGAGGAAAAAGAAGAAGAAGAGGGAGAAGACGAGGGGGGTGGGGTAGGGGGAAAAAGTGTCCATTCCCATTTATCTTAGCCAGGTTCCCTTCAAAGCCAACAAATAAATTACAGTGTACATTTGATACAAATTGATTTCTTAACTCAAATAACAATGTTGTCCGGCCGGGCCGGGCCACGTGTCAGTCAGCAGCTGGTCCGAGTGAAAAGCTCAATCTGTCTCTGTGATAGAAATAGGCCTGACACATCTCCACCAAGGAATGCTAATCACGCGGGCCTGGCCTGGGCCTTTGTGGGCCAGCCGCGATAAGAAAAATCAGTTTCCCTGCTGTCAGACACTGCCTCCACCTGATCTTCTGTCTGGAAGGAAACAAGCCATTGGGCTGCAAGTTAGTGTCCTAGTTTCGTTTTTTTTTCTTTCTTACTCGCTCTCTCTCTCTCCTCTGTCTCTCTTTTTTGATGGGAGGGGGGTGTCATCTGGCCATGGCAACATGAGAGAAAGAGTGTGAATTGGGGGGCGAAGAAAGAGCGAGTGAGAGAGAGAATCTTGGGGGGGGGGGCGGGGTGGACAGCAAGGTTTGAGTCTCAGCATCTGTGTGATGAAGCTGAAGTGAAGGCCATTGAATATCTGGGCCTGATCTTATCAGCGGTGAGAGAAATGAGATATTGGCAGGGCTCTGGAGTGCTCTCACAGCTGAGCAGGTTAATAGGGTTGGGAGGCAGGCCACAGGCTAATTGGATTTGCTGTGGCTTGATAAACAGTGGCAAGCCTTTTTTTGGGCAAAACCAAACACACACACACACACACACACACACACAGGGTCTCCTTTTCCCCTCCTGCACCTTACCTAGAGAGAGAAAGGGAAAGAGAGAGAGAAAGATTCCCAGCACGCCAAAGGAGACGTCTGAAAATGGACTTGGCCATCTCCTGATTTTAATCAAATGCCATTTAACCCATCTGACCTTTAAAGGAGTTCTTACAGCACTGTGTGGTCACCAGCAGGATGAGCTGGTTTACGCACCCAACTGGACTTGAAGTCTTCAGGTTTGATTTTCTTACAGATGATCTGTGTGAGTATAACATGTTTATCATTTGAAACTCACTTCATTGTCACTTCTCTACTTTATTAGAAGTGCCTGTAGTATAGGGCCACAAAGATTATAAACCACTTGCTGTTCTGTAGGAATTTTCTGGCCCCTGAATGACGCTTTCCTGGGCATTTATGGGCAGCGGAACATCCAGCACAACACGTGTTAAAGCACATGTTGTGTCTGATACATTCATACATACACCACACTACCATACAGCTACAGTTAATGTCACTGCTGTGGTGTGAATGATCCACCATGCGAACAAAACCTGATCAACAGCAGCTTTGTGTTCAGAAATTGACCAAATGTAATGTACATCAACACAGGGGCTCTAGTCTGTAATATAGTACACCTATGAAGTTAGAGGACCTCGTTATGTACCCTGCGAGAAAACATACAAGGTATGCATTCTAATGCTTTTTGTGAGTTTTGTATGTGTGCCAAATCACTGAAAGTGCTGGGCAGGAGCTTGGAGGCAGGTGGATAATTAGCAGGATAATGTCCCACACTGCTGAGTGACCACTGGGAGTTGACTAGACTGACCTTAATGATTGACTTGAACTTTGACCAGACCCATTTGACTTTTGTTCTGAAAGCATACAAGCTACTCTGCAAATCAATTGAAAAAAAGAAATGCGTTTCCACTCTAGGTTCAAACACAGAAAACCAAGAAGAAATGTATATTTTTTCTAATGCTATTCTAAATTCCAGCCATTCCTTTACGCCATTTCAGCCAAAAAGATTCTAACATTTGATATCAGAGAAACCAAAACAAATGAAACCCTGCGTTTCCCTGTGTCCACTCTGTTTTGTTTTCCACCCTGCCTTATCTTTGGCGGTGTGAAGTGTCTTCTCTGGAACTAACGCTCAACACCCACCTGTCGCTTCATTTATCAGAGCCGCTTAGCAAAATGTTTGTTTTTCTTTACCGACCCCTACTTAGCAGGGAGCCTCATCAAAGCACCACTCTCACCCTCCCCTCATCTACCCTTCGCCCGTCTGGCCACAGCAGCCACTTGAACACAATGTACTGACCAAAACTACTGGCCAAATACAAGTAGTCAACAGTCCCTGTTTTACCCTTAAAAGTAATAGCTTGTGATGCATTTTTTTCTCACTGCAACAAGCTAAAATGTGTAACAAAAGAGGACATTTCCAATCAATATCATTTGTATTTGTAAGCAGAAAAACAATATTTCTTATAATATACATTTAATGAGAAGCTGTAGTGTTGTATTTCCGCATTTTCCGCAGTTCATTTGTTCATTTAAATCAGTCAGAAGTCAGACAGAACCCTGTATATACTAAATGAAAACCGAACTTAAGTGATTTATCTAATTGTAAATGAGAACTCTAGACGTCTAAGCATTAAACCTGCACAATGTTTTTATAGATTCTTTTGTTCAGGTGGTAAGGAACAAGACTTGGAGAAGTTTGACTTACAGAAGAAACATTGCCAGCTGAGGTTTATCAAAGAGCCAGCTGAGGTTAAAAAAAGAGTGTGTTTGTGCAAGTGCATGTGTGCGTGAGTGTGTGTGCATGCGCATGTGAGTGCATGTTTGGTTTAGAAGAAATTTTTCAGATGCAAGGAGATGATAGAATTGGGGGAGTTTGCCTTGCAGAAGGGACACAAGGCAAGCTGGGTGTTTTCATGAAAGAGAGGGGGAAAAAATTCAGAGATGCCCTGAGGTGTTCCCTTGTCCTCGTTTGCAGATAGACACACGCACAAACACACACACACACACACACACACACACACACACACACACACACACACACACAATGTCCCCTCAAGGCAGAGGTAGCCTCCTCTGCAGTGGCTTTGTGCCTGAGAGCCAACCGCCCTCAGAAGGAGTGCAGTGGCTTTAAAGCAAACAAATGCCTTTTCTCTGCTGGACGTGAGCCTTACTGGACTCGGCCCTAACCTGCACTACTGCATCAGCAGATGCGGCACAAGATGCTTAAAGCCCACAGTGTGGCAAATTGGCAGAATTAAATTTGAACCTTTAGGGCTTTAAGTGTTTTGAGGCCAGTCTTGAATGATTTCTCCAGCCTACATTTATAAAAACAACAACAACAAATAATAGTTTCTTAAAAACTGCAATGCATCAACCAAAGTATCCGTCAGGTACCTCACCAAGACCCTGCCACACCGAGCACTAAGAGCGGCAGGCAAGTTCATCAACAGAAAATTCATCTAATTTTTATTCTCTTAGTTATTCTGAAAGTAAAATACCAGAAAACCTCACTTTATAAATATATTACATTATCCAACATTTGCCATGCCTGTAGAATCTGATAAAAAAAAACTACATACATACATTCATATTTAGTTCAAATGAAATGTTGGAATTTTATTTATTATAAGTATACTTGAGAGCTTCAAGGCTAAAGCTTAAGCACTAACGTAAAGCTACATTTTAAGATGAACAGGTTAGGCTCTCATAAAAACACTGTCAGAACTGTTTCATCGTTTATCTGATTTGAATGCACAAAGTACCAAGAATGTAAAGATAGTAAAAGTAACCTATTAAATACAAAATATTATTTAAAATATTAATATATGCTGATGTTTTGTATGTGGGTGTTTCTATTATTATTCTTAAGACAAAGAATCCAGGTTCTTCTGAATGAGTATGTGAGATGTTATGTGCTTTTCTCAGAACTACATGTTTTTATGGAAAAATGTATTTGCCAAACAACTATCAGTGTCAAAATGTTTATATTTTCCATCATTTTGTTTACATTTGGTCTGCACATAGAGCGGAATGCACACAGACACCCACACATATATTTAGTATATATAGTTACCCCTCAGCATTCTCTGATTCAGTCGAGCGCGGATTTTTTCTGAGAACCGAACTGCCACAGTCCAGCGGTGCTGGTAATACACTGAAAAGTTGTCAACTGCCATAAAAAGAAGAAGAAGAAGAAGAAGACGCTGCAGCAGGTAGCATGACTGCTTGGTGTCTTGTCCTCCTGTTTTAGTGTTTTAAACTTCCCCCTGCAATTTTCAACTGTTATCTCAGTTTGTTTATTATTAGTAAGCTGTGCCCTGTCTAAACATGTGGGTAGAGAGAGTTATTTCAACGTTTCTTTTGTGTATGAGTGTTTGTTTTTGCTCGCTGCATGATGCTAATGCTAACTGCAAATGTTTTTTTAAGCAATAAAGTTTCTGATTCGGATTATTTATTTACCTTTACATTTTCTTTAAGGGTAATGCATTAAACTGAGCTTAACAGGAAATTAAAATGTTCTGGCAGCATATTTGGGGGCATGTTTAGGGTTTACACTTTAAAAATAGGCATTTTTAGGCAATTTTTACCAAAACAACAACAAGTTTATTCACTATACACGGGTGCTCTTGGAATGTAAACCCCATGAATAGCAGGGGATTACTGTATTCCTAATAAATGGATACTGACCAATATCAAGTTGCCATGTTGTCTTAAGTTATTTTGAGGCTCTAAAAGTGACTAAATTGATCAGGCACAGTTGGAATGTCATTTTGAATTAGACATGAATAAAGTGTAGGAAATTATAACTCAGAGAGGGTCTTCAGAAACAGGTTCTGCCTCTCCAGAGGAAGATAAGCCAACCACATTTTCTTTTGGATCTCATATCTTAAGATCTGATTACACAGGCCAACATGTCAAAATCATCAGAGGTAAGTTTATGTGGCTATTACAGTGTTTTCCATGCTGATCTATATTTAGTTTTTACCACATATACAGTTTTGTGTGAGGGTAGTTATATATTGCATGATAGTTGGTATAATTAGCATATAATAATCAAATTGTAAGCGTTTTTGAAGAAACAGTTGTAACTGACTGACACTGATCATTATATTCATGCCACAGTGTGCACCGGTCTGACTTCACACTGAAAATATTGAGACAGTTACTTGATTGTTGCCTATTACAAATCAAGTATTACTCATAATTCAAAAAGTTGATGTGACTGAAAGAAACTGAAAGCAGATCTGAAATCAGCATGAAAAACTGGTTTAGAAAAGTGTGGTGTTGTTTCTGATGATTACAAAAAATATATATTTGTTGACCTGTGTTATTTGAGACAAATAAAGATCAGAGCAGTGAAAGAAAAGAAAGATTTTAAGATCTTAAACTGGGATCGGATGGAGATTAGAGGAAGGCTCTTTCTCAGGAGCTGAATTGTGAGCAAATGGTCAAAATCTAATATTGATGTTAACCTGAGCTCAGCTATGTGTAGAGAAATTGGCCGGACAAAGAAGAAATCTTCTTACTTTCCTCTGGTCCATTTCACCAACAATTAAAATAAATTTAAATAAATCAATACATAACAAAACTTCTTAACCTGGTTGCAGATTTCAGGCCTGGATCGCACATGTCAAATATCCCAATCTCCTTTACCATAGGTTTCAGAAGTAAGATACTACTCCACAACACACACACACACACACACACACACACACACACACACACACACACACACACACACACACACACACACACAC
>JBBJLR010000007.1:17627719-17645037 GCA_037577145.1 Brachypetersius gabonensis
AAAATGATAATGATCCCAAACTGTTTATAATCAAATGTCTACTCCTGTGAAACAATTATTTGACCCAAGAGCAATGACACAAAGTAATGTGCCTCCATTTCTTTATTAAGCCTCACTTCATGTGAAGAGTTCTGAGTGATGAGTACTGAAAAGGGTGTGTGTAAAAGTTGTAATACTGACCCTTCTTGTCAAATGTCAGAAAGGTTCTTTGCAAGTCCTTACTTTATACTTTTGGACCACAGGACTGCTATTAGCGAGACATCGTTGGAGCAGTGAACTATTCTTAACTAAGCTGTGATACGACTGTATGAAGAAACCCCGGCAACAATATGTACAATAGTCTTACATGTGCAATATCACTACTTATGTCAATATTACTTATACACTACTGATCTCTACAAAGTGCAATCATGTTCTCCTAACTATTATCTGTGCATTCGATTTCACTGTAAGTTACTTCAGCTGTAAGTTACTTATCCATAGTATTTATATGCAGCATTTGTGTGTATATAGCATGTCTCTGCAGTCCTAACATAAACACTTTCCTCCAGGGTCAATAAAGTTTTCTGATTCTGATTCTTAACACAAATTGTGTATATCTCAGGGAACAAACTCAGAATGACCTACCCAGGATCAGGTAGTCATCCAATTAGTATCAATGTCAAAACGAAAAACGTGTTCTCTTGTTCTGAGTGTCGGCAAAGTATAATTTTTTAGCTTATTGTTGAGAAGTACAAGGGAATATACTTGCATTTTAAGGTGTGTGGCAAAGTTCACAAGGTTACACAGACCACCTGATACAAATTTTGGGATGTTCTCTTTCCCCATTAATATGACTGTGAGAGAGACCATGCGGTTCAAAGACCATTCCAAGACCATTTACATGTAATGTTTGCAGAAAGCGTGGGGAAAAAATAAAAGAAAGAAAAAAAGCTAAAGGAGGACAATGGGATAAAGACTAAATTAAGACTAACAGCTAATTTAAAGTACGGGCCAGAAATAAAATGCCGTCAGAGCAATAACACTTTGATGGTGCATAAAAAGTGTTTGAGGCAGTGGAGTATAAAGTCTATACAGACAGGGAAAAATGAGCCACAAGTGTTAATACTCAGGCAAGGTGGAGCTACAGGCATGCAGCAGAGGACAATGTGTATTCAAAGCCAGGTAAAGACAGTTATCATGGTCCAGATTGCAGCTAAACAAATTGTGCTTACCTGTTAAAGTCTGAGTTAGAAGAATGGATTTCTGTTTGGATTTACATAACCATCATTGGAATTGTGTTGTAAAGATTTCTGGAGCTTTTCTGTCCTGTGCGCTACTGTTTTCACGGGCCGAGGAGGGATGCAATGTGGTTGCAATCGAGAGCTTCTTAAGTAGTCAAGAGCAGAACACAGTACCAATTAATGTATCAGTCGACTAGTTGACTAGCCTAAACAAGCCCTAATCTGTAGAAAATACTGTAACACTGAGTTGTGTAATAAAGGTTTCAGAATGCAGTCTATCAAAACTATTTGTTATGTACAAAATGAACAATAAACAATGTCAACACTGTCAGATGTGATGAATAAAATGAAAAAAGCACAACAGTTCCAAAACCAAAAGCTACTGAAATAACTTAAGGTCATCCTGAATAATTAAACAGATTAAATCGGGTCTTTTTTGTACAGTGTGTTCAATGTTTGTCTGGGGAAATAAATCTGCTTTTGTGTGAAAGCAATGTGAAATGAAAGTGATTAGCAGCCATAAGAGACACATTTCCATTCTAAACAGCTAACCTGGTGTCACAAATCTATCATAGACTGGGATCTACCAGCAGAAAGTGTCTATTTCACTTTGGATGAGGCCTCTTTCAGAATGGGTGGCCATCCGGAGAGAATGGAATGATTGATTTTTGTTGTCCTGAATAAGGAGGGGTCGGTTCAGGGAGAAGGGGGGTTGGCTTTCTTTGCACGTTGGGCAAGACGGAGACTCAGCGAACCTGTAGGGTAGCCGACTGGAGGGGTGGGGGACAGTTTGCTTCTTGAGTTACCTAATGTAATATTGATGGGAGCTGAGAGGAAAAGGAGGCCCGGCTGGAGACTTTGCAGCTTCCCCTAGCTCGGGCCATCTTCTGTCACTGCAGAGCCTTGCCGAGACAGTTTTAGCCTAATTTAATCTGACTTTGAATGAGGCTGTATCAGAGGGAAAATGTGAACTACCATGCAGTGACAGAGACCCAGGCAAAGTCAGGAAAAAAGGGGGGAGGCGAGAATCATGCCTCTTATCAATATTTAACAAAGCCTGTCAGAGATATCTAATGCATCTCTTTAAATATGTCAAAACAGACTCTAAATGAAAGCTTGGTGGGTCATTTTCATATCTTAAAGAAAATATAGGCTAACTTCAACACCCTATTACTGAAAAAGGATCAATATTAACAAATTCTGACATTTTTGACTCAGAAATGCCTGCTTGTACTCAAATAAATGTAATATGACACATGTGTTCGAGATGCATGGAAAATGGATTCGTTTAACTCATAACAGTCTGAAAAAAGGGCCTCTACTGTTGAGTTTGGGTGCGGATCTTCTTGTTTGTAACCAAACGGCAATTTGATGTGGCTTATCTCCATCTTACAGATCGCCGCCATCACCATGACAATATGCTTAATTAGAGCTGTTCCCAGCTACTGATGAAAGGACGCTCCCGTGCCCTCCTGTATATGAACATGTGAGACGCTGATGCTAATTCAAAACACCCTTTGTCACCGGACTGTCAGACAGGCTGGGAGGAGATCTGACACTCAGATAACACAAAACCCATCCTAAGGCACTCTCACGGTTACAGCTCTATTTATTAAAACATTAATAAAACAAGACAAACAAGAGTTCATTCAAGCAGAGTTGGTGTGGCTTAGCTGGCTTGTGGTGTTAGAACTCAGAATCATGTACATTTGCACGTCCAAAGAATCTGTTTTAATCAAATTGCTATCTACATAAATGAGCAATATAGAAAACAGCTACAAAAGTGCAGGAAATTATATATAAGTGCAGTATATAAACTGAAAGCACTGACTATTAATACACTTCATTAAATGGAATATTATGGTAGCAGATGCAAAAGATTCACCAGTCTATTCCTTCTATTCTGAAGCAATAGATTAATTAAAAATAAAATTTACACAATTGTACAAGGCATGTTGGTCTTCGACATTTGCTTCTGTAGTTTTGTCCTTGACTTGAGTTTTGCCCAAGGACAACATAAGTGGGAGCAAAAATATAATATCAAAAATCATAGCAATGTTCAATAGTTTCATAAACTAAAGATGACTTATTTTGATGTGGTTTGAGGTAAGTGTATGTGATTACTGTGTTAATGCATTAATACACTTTCTTGATGTACACTTCCATCCACATTACACTTATTACTCTCCGGAAAAACTACACACTATTTGTTTGTCTGTTGCTCTAAGGAATAGATTGATGTTTGTTACAGTGCATAAATGAACATGATACACATGCATGGTGAAAAATATATACAAATATCTTTGACAGGATTTCTGCAATAAAAATACAACATGTACTCATTATAAATGGGAACTTAAATTGATGATGTCTTACTGACGCATTCAGTCTCCTTACACCAGCATCTAAAATCAGACAAGGCATTTTACATATCTAATAATGGCTATTTACTTTCAAAATATGCTTGCCTCTTCAGTTTCAGCTTGCTTCTTTAGTTTCATTTTTTCCTTTATTCTCTTTTATGAAAGCAGTGGATGTGTCAAACTGTGTTAGTAAAAAAAATAATAATAATACTTTGAGTTCTTTAATGGTTTTCTGCCTGAGTCCAGAGCTGTCTTCTTTCATCATGTCCTTTTGGCGGTGCTTTGGAAGACCCTTTTTTTCCCCACCAGTATTTATGATGTGTAGTGCTAAACAAACTTTGACAACCTGCAAATTTATGCATTATTATAACCTCAGAAATCTTCATAGTTGACCTTTTATAGAATCTTCATGACGTCGCCTGGGACTTCTAAGTTATTTTGACTGGCTCTTACTTTGAGACGATAACATAACAAAATCGGTGAAAACACTGATTAACCCCAAAGAATACTCTTAAAAGTTTTGGAAACTTCTCTCAAGTGAGTGACCCCAGCATTCCCTAAGAATCATCTCTAGCCAACCAAAGCGAATGTCTTTTTTGGAGAAGCCGGTGTGATGCGTGCTTCAGAAAGGCATACATGATGTATATATTCAAAATATTCACAGCAAAAAGAAAATAGATACCATCATACATTTGTGTATATACAAGCTGAACATAAGGTAGATTTTTTTAATCTAAATTGATAGTTACCCTCCATGGTCAAATGACTATTTAAATAAAACTTTCTCTCAGTTGAAGCTTCATGTTTTAAAGGCACCCATGGAGCATATCTCCCAGTCAGACTGACATATTTGTTGGACACTATTTCACATGTGGTCAGCGAGCACAAAAATAGGGTAATAGCTTCTATTATCAACCCCTACATCACTGCAAACCATTCGACAACAGTAAACACGGTCTTCCCTCAGCTATCGCCTCCAACACGATGATGGTTAGTCTCCACTAATCTTGTAAAGCCACCCTTTAGAGAGAGGCAGGGGCCGGGCACCAATGTGGAGGATTGCAACCACGCTGCATCCCTTCTCCTGTCCATAGTCAGTGTAAGGTTATAGCAATATCGTAATCCCTCCTCAGAGGCCCTTTTGCGCAGAAGATGATGACTAAATTTCTAGTGTCTTATCACACACTCCCAGGCTGGAACTAGTACAAGGGAGTTCTAAAGGGGGGGTGGGGTGTTGGAGGGGGAACGCAGCATGAAAAGTGGGGATGAGATGATCAGATTAGGCGGCTATTGGATTTTGTTTGCAGCGCCATGCAATCGGAGTAGAGCAGGCGTTGTTCAAAATGCCCACAGAGATGCAAAGCCTCTGCTGATTTCTTTCACCCATTTTTCTTTCTTTTTTGTTGGGTAGGGGGTGGGCTTCTTGTCCAGGGGAGCTGGAGCCTGGAGCTCTTGGGGAGGGGAGATTGGGGCAGCAAGGGAAGGAGGGGTAAGCAAATTTAGCACTTGACGGGTGTGTTTATAAGGTGGGTGGATGCTGGACCGCTCCATGGGGAGAAGGACGAGTGGGATTGAATTGTTGGGGGGAATTCAACAGGATGGCAAGTGTGGTGCCATCTAAGAGTCCGACCTGAGGCTGCTCATGAGGCCCTTCCCCAGCACAAATCATAGGGGAGAGAAAGGAATAGAGGGGAAGCATTTTCAGGCACCTTCAATGGAATTAAGGAAACAAGCCCCCACCTCCACATGTCAAGAGAAGCCACACAGAATAGAAGGCGGCGTGAGAAATGGCCTATTGTTGCCTCAATTGGAGCTGCATTCACCAGAGGATGGGGAACCAGAGCAGATAGCATTGACTAGTCATGTCAGTGGTGGCCATTTCTCTGTGGAACCACACATAGATTTTCTTAAGCTATGAAGCGTATGCATAGATAAGCTAATGTTGCACTCCACCAGTGTTGATGAATAGGCCATGGTTGCAAGTAAATCATTGCTGGTCTCATGTGGAGGACCCTCTCCAGCTTGCCGTATTGATGAGGAATCTATAAGGGAAAGGCTGATTGATTTTCATTATGGGAGCCAAAGGGAGCAAAAAACTGTAGTCCATCTACATACCACTACATCCAATGATAATGAACTATACTATGCAAGTAGTGATGATGGCAAAGTGCTTGATAACATCAAATAACACTTGTCTTCCTAGACAACAAAAAATCTCAGAGATTACATTTTAGAGCAGTAAATGCGGGTTATGATATACGTTAGACATCCTCATCATTTATTAAAAGTGGTAAAAATGTTTTAATCTACCACTGAGTAGTTGCAAAAGTTAGAATGTAATATAACTGATATAAAATCCCACACACTGTGGAAAAGGCTGTACTCAGCATTAGCCATGTCAATAATGTAATGGCACCAATCAATGGCAAAGATTTAGGTTAGATCTTAATTAAAGAAACAACCACTGATACAAATGTTGTTTTCAATGCATCAATATAGCTGGATGGAGCATATACAGGCATTGATCCACGTGTTTAACATTTACATACCGTTTCATCATCTAGCAGAGATCACTTAAGATCCTTTTTACATTTTTTTCCCCATTACATCTTAGAGATGCACCTTCAGAACAGCCCTAGGCAATCTGCTTCCTGCACCAACACAAGGTAAAGCAAAGGTTCAGAGGGTAGAACTCTTCTTTGGAGCTGTAACTTCCATCAGTGCAGTACTTGCATTGTGCTAATTGAGGGGAAATTAAAAATCAACAACAGTATCTCAGGCATCAAGCATATGAAAACCAATGGTCTCTGAGAGGGGACAGACTTCTTATGTAGACTAGCATGCTAATGCTGGTACTAGCAGCTGACAAATTTCCGTTCTCCAGCATCTGGGTTAATGGTGTTACCTCCATCAAGAAATCAGACAGGTCCTGGTAATTTTCCTCCTTTTTTGTTCAGTGTTATTTTTCTTAGTTTTTTTTAGGTTAAGTTTTCAAAGCGGGAGCTTGTCAAGCCTTAGACAAATGAACAAGCCACTCTCTTTTAATGCAGGAACTAAGAGAGCGGAGTCATCTTGAGGCAAGTAGAGACGAGCTTCAAAACGTCCCGGTCTCCAGTGAACAGTAAAACAATAATTATCAAAGGGAAGCTGAATTGATGGATCCCATTAAAAGCAACAAAAACTCTCCAGAGGCCTGGCTGCACAAACATCCAAAGTCAATAGCAAGATTCCCTTGGTAACTCTGACCACAGACCTAGTTTAGAGAGACATCAATCTGGGATGTCAGTTTCCAGGTAATGAAGCTACACTGGATCGATATTCAAGACCCCTTTCTTTAAATAAGGTAATAATGTTAGTATTTCTCCCCATACAGTTCTTTCCCACTCTTGCGAGGAATGAGGCTTTGAAAAATGAACTCTGCTCCTGCATCCCTTTCTACATTCATACCTGTTATAACAGGATCTACTAGGCCAAAGAGCAGACCTATTGTGCAACAAAATAAAAGCCACTTTACCCCTCCCTCGCTGAGCAGGTTTTTTTACTTACCATCCACCTTTTTCAGACGTGGTCCAATTTTTTGGTCACTTTCCAGGTTTAGATGCAACCATTGTTTCACAAAATTCAATATGCTCTGTTTGAAAATCACTACAACATCATGTTGATTGATCACAATTAGCCACTCTAGGGCAGCCTGAGCCTTTCTGTTGTCAAGGACAGGTCAGGTATTGTGTGTGACCTTGAAAGTATGTCTCGCTCATTCCTCATTTTACAATAACACATTTAGATGCCATATTGTGTGTGTGCTGGCTAAAGTATTAAGTGCTTGTTTTGTGTGGTGGTGACCTTTCATATCAGAATCAAATGTCACAATTATGGCATGATACAATTTGTTTCTGCAATGTATGGTTGATGTCCAATAACTAAATAAATAAACAAAGTATCTCCCAAGTAGAGGGATCCTCATCTAAATGCTTACAATGTACAATAATGTCTACAGATTTAGTCATTTTGGACAATTTTCATTGATCAGTTCATTATGAAAGTTTAACATAGTGTAAATACTGGCTGTGTTAAACAAGCAATGTAGAAAAGCATTTAACATATAGGATTTTATTCATGTTAGCCATGTTAGTCATAGTTTATTTCCTTGGCTTCTGTTCTTTTCAATATCACCAGTTTTAGAGACGAAAGCTTGCTTGCTCAAAACACCTGCCTCGAGTTAAACCGCAGGTCACATACTGGAGTAGCACAACGGGCCATGCTTGACATAGTCATATTTGCAATGCTAAGTTAATGCTCTCATCTATAACATTTACCATGTTATAGACAAGAATGCAATGGTAGCCTGGCATTGCTGCAGGGAATCAATTATTCACTTTTTCTTTCGTGAGGTGGTGCTGATATTCATAGTGCCACCCACGCAGTGTCTTACTTACATCATGTGGTACTTTAATTACATTGGTTTGCTTCCATCAATGGAACTTTTCTTGCATCAGTTGGTACTTTCTGCATTAATTACTTTGGCTGATACTGCATATGTGTCAGTTTGTATCAGACTTGTATAGTGCACTTATAGTTGCTGGTACATTATTTACTTCAGTTAGTACTTTATTTGCATCCGATAGTACCATAATTAGAATGACTGGTGCTTTTTTACTTTGGGTGTTATTTAAATACTTATTTTGGTGTAAGAAATGTGGACACATTCCCCACTCATGCTATGGACTAGGCCATATGTGTTTTTGTGGTTACAGCTGGGTTACACAATAGCAGGATCAGATATGTAGCAGAACCACTGATGTTGTATGTTGTAATATTCTAAGCAAACCTTTGAAAACCACAATGCACTGATTTCATGGTGTCTCTTAAATTGATTAATTTTTTTATATCGAAGCCATTCATTTAAAATGTACACGGCACTATGTAGAGACAGCAAGTTTCCTCCTAAAGTGGAGTCAAAATTTGATAAACATATCAATAATGCATTTATGGCAGCAAGAACAGTTTCATTATACATGCATGTTCTTCATGAAGTGTGGAGAATACTTTTTTTCCTCTTCCAAAGGCTGATTTTACTTCTTTCCCTTTGAATTTTATGCATCAAATGTTAATGCTCGTGAAAGTTTTATAAAAGGCTTCCATTATCTTAATGCATGTGATAGGGAGAAGCTCCCTTAAATCATGTATTAGGGCATTGTGCTATGTAAAACAGACGCAGAATTATACTATTTTGGGTGCAACATGAGCAACTCTCTTTGTTTTGTAAAAGGCATTACAATGACAGACCAGGCAGGAGTGGCGTGCTTAGGTATATTCACTTATTTTTAGTCTAGAATGACGTTCGGGCTTTGCCGTACATGTTCAGCTGAGAAAAATACATTAGGAAAAAAGGTGGAATTGCAAATCTAAGTTCCATTAAAAGTAAAATTCATATTAAAGTAGAAAGTAGATTCATATTAAATTATATCAGTGCATGCAATTGAGGAAGAAACATCAATTATCTTTAATGTGCAGCGAAATGCTTATAGTGAAAGAACAGAGTGAGGAGATGCTGCTTTGGTTTCACACATACGAAACAAAGGTTGTGGCAACAGGAAAGACCATTAAGTTGAATATTTATGGTGGTGGACAGCTTCTGTTTATCCTGGAGCAATTACTAACAACAAAGAATCCATCCATCAAGAAATACAATGCATTCAGCAGAACAAGGATGAGGGAGCTTGAAAAGATCTTCAAATGTAATGATGTTTCTCTACAAGCAAAGATAAGAAGTGTCAAAACCACAGTCTTTTCTGAGATTTCTGAGCAGATGAAAAAAGAGCAACTGATGCCGTTGAAGACCTTGGAAAAAAAAAAACAAATGTATCCTTGACCAAACCAAATCTCACCATGCACTTGAAGCACAAACTAAAGCTTATATTCTTTCATACTTCAATCATCATAATGATAGATGATTGGAGAATAGTGTTATCTCCATTCAATACATTTAGGCTCACGTTTCTTTTATGCTTAGGAAGTAAATGGCTGAAAATGTTTTACTGTCACAACTTATTCAGTCCTGTTGTCTCCCTGTTGGCCTGCTTTATGGATGCTGTATTGATTGAAAATAAACTTGCCAAGGCTGAGAGGGAGGAAAAAAACCTGAGCCACAATAAATGGAGTAACTTTTGATAGAGCGTGACAGACAGTAGTTAATGCAACAATCAGCGTGTGATGTGCAGACAGGCTAGTTAACTACAAAAAGCATTCTGTGAAATGCTAAATAAAGCAGCCGTATTCTAGATTGACTGGCGCTGCACACAATCCAGATAATTTCCTTCATTTCATAGCCCATCTTTGCAGGAATTCAGCACGATCACATCAAAGAATCCTAATAAAATAGTTTAAAGAATAATAACCCGTTTAAACTGACAGAGGTAGTGATTATTCCAGCTACAATATTTGAGCCGTGTATATTGCGATACTATGATACAACTTCATTTCCCTCCAACTGCTGCCTGTCATCAAAAAAAAAAAAAGTAAATTTGTCCATTTTTTTTAATCTGCACAACTGTGTCAAGTTGGAAGAATATATCAAATATTTAATCAGATCAACAGGAAATGAACACACACAGTATAATGATATGAGTGAAGGCGAAATGATTGGTGGACAGATGGAATGAATGTAAATGAGTTGGTGGACTGGGAGTCTATAAAAAAGGTTCTTGCCTCTAATATGAAAGTGACACAATGGCAGCATTTCACACTCCCGGTTTTTGCCAGCGGATGGACACCTTGTGTGCAATGACAAAATGGTTTAATATGAGAGCAAAAATTCCCAAAGCAACTGCAAGTGATGAAAACAAATGTCATGAACTTTAGATGGAATATGTAAAATTTGACCTGGATGTAGAAAATTGCAATCCAGGCCTTAATTTGGCAGTCACTAGAAAACACCTGTGGTTTCACACTGACCAGAGTAATAATGAATCAGAACATGTGTCTCTTGGGTTAGACATAATGTGAGAATTGAAGAAGCTGAACCTTTGAAATAAGTAAGAAAATCCCACATTGAATGGATCAGCATAGCAGCATCTCAGCATAGCACTGACACTGATATTGCAGTGGTACAGAAGTGCGTTTGGCACCGGTATGACTAGGCACCGCCCAAGAATATCCAGTGATGGGTGGTTCTGTGTGTCTGGCAACAGATGAGCTACAGTTTCTTAGGTATAGTAACAAAAAGAACCTTAGGGGTTTGAGTTTGAGTGTTGAAGTAGTGATGATGAACCTACTTTAGGACATCAACTTGACAATAGCAAGTGAAAAGAAAATGACACTGCAACATTTTGATCTATTTCTGAAAATGTATCATTTAGAAATTTTATTTGGGGAATAGAATAATTAATAATGTTTGGAACAACATGTTTATATATTTACTGCATTTTGAAGCTTCAAAAAAATACACTGGCTTTGAATCATTACCTGCACTACCAGTCTGGTGGAGGCTTTAGTTACAGCATTTGGTAACAGGACTCGCTGAAACATGCGTCCCTCTGACCACAGGGCTCCTTTCAGTTGACATCATCACAGTGAGAAGCATGATACCCTTCACCAGATTAAAAAACAGAATGGAGTTGGAAGCCTTTTGTGCCGTCTACCCATCTTGTGGGTGAGCTGTCTTGCCTTGAGGAAGAAGAGATTCTTGTGGGTAATAATATACACCCAAATAAAGAATCGAATTTGAATGGAATGGGGACAACAGCAATAACAGGACAATGGAGCACAATGGCCGCCATTTAACTGCTGTGCAGATGAAGGATGGCTTTACGGTTGGGGGCTTGAATAACTTTCTTTTTTTTCCCCCCTAAACGAGGCCCAAGAAAAGAAAGCAAAGGAGCCAGAAGTGGATGCAGGGAGGGAGGGGTTAAAGGGCTGGAAAATGGAGATTTCCTGACTTCTGAAGCTTGTGTCAATTTATTATATTTCATGAAGTTTTAACTACAGATTCGTGACCAGGGTTTTCACCTTCCAATTTGTCAGTGTCACTGTCTGGATCTTTTACTCCTGTGTTGATACATGAGGCGGTCGCATCGTACCTGCCCCAGGTGGTAGCCTGCAAAGGGTTCAAAGCTCTCTTGTTCAAGCTCCAGTACAATGCCACCAGGGCCAAAAGTATCAGGACGCCCATTTATGTCAGAGACGTCGCCTTTCTGTTCCCTGCTCACACCTGAGATAAGGTGACCACTCAGATATGCCTGATACAAAGGAGATTGGCAACAATCGGGCTATCCGTAAGCTAGTGATAAACCCAGTTAATCCCCATTATTTGAGAGAACGTAGCTCATGTTAAACTGTCAGCATTACATATGTCATCTATTCATGAGATATCACAGAGATCGTCAGTGCTATGGAGAGAAATGATACATGTAGACTTGACAAGTAAAGAAGGCCAACTTTAATTGTGAATTAAGCGTTTGAGATTAGCTAAAGAACTTCAAAGTTTGTTGTAACGGCATAGAAACTGATTCTATTTTTAAAAATTTTGGAGTCCTAGTGTTCTGAATAAATATTTTCATGTTGAAGACATTTAAATCGAAAGGCCTAAATATATAAAATACCAATAGCGAAGTAGATGTCTGTGTATGAATTGAGTTCTACTTTATTGATCTATTCTGTAACAGAAGTAGGTCATTTTAGTACCTTACTTTGCTCAGATTTTCAGCAGCAGAGCAATGCCAATGGAGCAGCAATACCTAAGTAAAGGCTTAGCGCACTGCCCAAGGGCACAACCAAGTCATCCTGGTCATTTCAGGAATTTAGACCTGTGACCTTAAATTTATACATATTTAAACATTTAAAACAAAAGTTTAAATATATATTATTTAATTACACCCCACACATTTTGGAACATTAAGGAACAACAAGGAATGCTAGTGAACCAAGGAGAGCTGCTTTAAAATGTTATTCCTTAGTTTTGGTGTCTTGATGTTTAGAAAATAAGAAGAGAAACCCTTCTTTAAAAAGGTCAAAACTTTTAAATGGTACCCTACAAATCAATAGACAATAAAAGAAAACATCTTTAAAGATCTGGATAATAATATCTGGATAATATCTTTAAAGATCTGGATAATATGTAATAACATATTTCTCTTGCAACTACATGTTTAAAGGAATTATGAAGCATTGTTTTGCATATACTGGTGCTGGTGCATTTCTTTAATTTTTTACTTGTTTGGAGCCTTTCACTCTACCACATTTTAACGATGCATAGTTTCTTTTTACACTAAAATTGGAGAAACTGGATTTTCTATAATATCTTGCATGTGATGTGCTTTCAAATTCAGGGAATCCGTTGCTTAGCAGCTGTAACTAGGCCCAAGTATCTTTGATCAACTTTCAAAAATTGAGCACTATGAGAAGCACTGTGGTCTTTTTAATTCAGATGCCCAGTGCCCCAAGAGTCAGTGAACACTGTTTCTTAAGACACAGTCAGAATCAGAATCGCGTTTATTGTGCGAACACATACAAGGAATTTGATTCCGGTAGATGGTGTCTCTCAAGCACAACAGTATAAAAAAACAACAATATTAAAAGATATAATGAACAATATACTGAGCAAATAAAATTTAAGTAGGAGAGGTGTAGAGATAAACAGATCTATAAGGGCAGCACTACTCAAATTGAAACATAAATGAGCATTTCAAATTTGCTCAAATTTGAGTATTTCTCCATTTTTACAGGACTTGTGTCCTTTGTCCACTGCTGTTTTGTTCATAACTTCACTACTGGGGTTGGTCCCGAGGAGGTTGTCCTCTTTTGAGTTTTGGTTCCTCTTAAGGAGTTTTTCTAGATGCTGTCTCCCTCAACTTGACCATTAGTGCATTAGTAGTCTGAATTGTTGTGGTGTCCTTCTGACAACTGGTCATCACACAAAAGGTCTCAAACAAAGGTTACATGTTTCACTCAGATGCCTTTTGGGCATGGTAGAACATAATCCAGTCAGACAGCTCCAGTGATCCAGCTATTTTGAAAATGGATACAGTCAGGCTATTTTTGTATAAGCCTTTGCCTTTGCTTTGTGTCACCTGGGTCATTTCGTAGAGTGTTTGGGGAAATATATAATTCATCTTAATGTCATTTCTTCTCAAAGGCCGTGAATAGAGCCTCTATGAGAGCTGCCACTAATGTCTGGCGTGACTGACGTGATGTGAAGGCACCAGAGCCGCCTTCCTGTCAGCACTGGAAGAGGACAGCCATTTGATTTACATATTCACAACACCAAAACGTCTTGGGCCGCCGGCATCCACGTCCCTCTCCTTGTGATTGCTGTCCCTTTTTTTTATCATTCAAAAATGTTCTCTATCTTCATCTGGACACCTTTATGTTGGATTGTCATCACAGAGTTCTCCAAACACTTCCAGTGAGGCTATGGGTTTGAATATAAAAAATTAAAAAGATACATTATTTGAAACAAATAAAGAAATGGGATTCTAGAGTGAGAGAGTGGAGGAGAAAAAAGAGAAAAGAGGAAAAAGAATGCAGAGCGATAAATAAGACAGATACTTTGCTTTATTGTCACAGGCACTGGGAGGTCTATATGAAGCTCTTTTTTATGCACTGTAAGCATAACAATGCTGCTGAGGCGAATGATTAAATACAGGCTCTTCAAGCGCTAGACGGCTCATTGTAGAAGGCCTCCGCTTGCCAGTGGCCCGGCTTGATAAAACCGCTGTGGGCTGATTACTGATACAATTTGCTTGGGTGAATTTTTTTTCTTTTTTTTTTTTTTTTGAGGGGGAATGGGTGGCTGTGGTTGGGGGGCTGGCAGTTCTGTGGAAGCCTAGCTCCAGCATAAGCTTTAATAAAATGATTAGAATGTAAATGTATTATTGCAAAATAAGAGCCTCAAGCCAGGCTGACATTATCTGGGTGCAGAGAATGAAAGCACCGATTAGGGACCCATCCACGATTGGACGATAGTGGCGACTTATCTTTATTAAAATTTTCTCAAATCGAGTCTTCATTTTCATGTGATTGAGTTTTAAGCAAATGTAATATCCAGTTAAGTTGAGTTGGGCTGGGGGTGGGGGGACAGGCACTGGCGATGAAATAATTAGTGTAGCCGTTTCTCCTCTACATATGTTTCATAAGCAACCAATTGGATTTGGTGTTTAGTATGTCTGTTTTGGGAGGCTTTGCATAAAGCAGAGAGGAATGTACTATTACAGAAGGATGATTGAAAGCATACACCTTTTTAACATCTCGTGAAAATGATTTGTCTCAGAGTGACAGTCCACACAGACTAGTTATTATTGTACAACAGCAGGATTGGGGGCTGAATTTCTCACTCACTTTTTTTGATGGTTTTCTGAGGCCCAATATAAAGCCAGATCGCATTTAGCAGTCAGATGATGATCCAAATCCAAATGCCCGAGTGCTAGTGCCAGGAAGTAATAAGCTGTAGATCAAATATCACAGAAAATTGGGTTTCGCTGTGACATGAAAAGTAGTTAACTGTTAATATTGATCTGTAATAGACTAATGCAGTATTCATACAAAAATCTCTACAGATTTATCTGACCAAGTCTAACAAGGCAGCTTGAGAAATAGACAGAAGAAGAAAGAGGGAGAGAGAGAGAGAAAAATCCCAGAATAGTGCAATGCTACAAAGACTATTATATATTCTATAATATTTTACTTTATTTATACTCATTTTTAACATGTGTTTTATTAAATGTGCAATGAATAGCAAGGAAGTAGCATAGTAAAATATATAAATATAAAATGTGTTAAAATAAATTAATACTTAAACTTAATTTATTATATTTAATTATGTACTTTTTTAGTCACTCACTTGCTTAAGTATTATATGTAGGCTTCCTGATACAGCAAGGTTCAGGTTGAGAGGATATAAGAATAAATAAATTATAAACTAATTATAAACTAATTATGTGAACATGTCTCAGATTTTTTTTTAAATTACACCACTGGATGCTTAACTAACTATATTCTAAATTGTATCTTAAGATAACCCATGTATAAAATGTAAAAGGAAAGACAGCCAACAACAAGCCAATATTTTGTCATTGCTTAGTTTACTCTTTTAATAACATTGTTTATTTTACCTTTCATTTTCAGTGCTACACCATACAGCTGCATTGTAGGATGTGGTGCAGGCCAGGTTCTATGTAAATAAAATTAGTTTTTACGGACATTTTGCGGACCGTTTTCTTTCTTTTTGCATTTACAAAAACAGGGATTTTCAGCTTCCGTCCTGCCTTTCTCACACTTGATAAAGGTCACAAACTGCTTCGTGATTCACTGACAGGTTAAAGCGCGCTTGCTAGGACAAGTACTGGGGGGACATGAAACCGTTCAGGACACAAGTGGTGTCAAGGCACTCCCAGTCGAACAAATCTCCCTCTGATCAAGCTGGCAGTGGATATAGTGTTCCAGATAGAATGGCATCTCCTTTCTTTTCCCACCCACTATTACATGACCCATGTACTGACCGCATGAGAGTGAGGTCATATGTGACGAGCTAAATAAGGCAGTCTTCCACCATTCACAGAGGCACAAAAAAAACATGGCACAAATTGGTGTAAAAGCAAAAATCTAATAGAAAAGCTAACGTTAAAGCGGTAGGGGCCCGAGGGACATAGACTTAGGGTGAGAAGAATGGGGCCAGGAGTGGAGAAGGCCTGTGCAGATACATCACTGCCAACATGCAGATTTTGCTCACTGGGGCCACCAAGATAAATGCCTTTTCTTCTTTTTAAAGGGGGTCTCCTACATCCACAGATCTGTAATTCTGGGTCAGTAATTGAACTTTAGGTATAATTATCCAGCGGAGATAATATTAACTTATAGTCAACGTGTGAAAGGAGGAGTCCATAATTCATCATCTGGGAAAGGAGGGACGAAGGTGGCGGTGGGGACTGGGGGCGGGGAGGGGGGGCGTTGACTGCATTGTGTAGTTGAAATATGATGGCACCATTTTTATGCTGTCATAATGACAACTGATGTGCTTATTTTCCTCATGCCTCCAGGGGATGATGAAATAGTAAGCAAGCGTTCTTTCTCAGGGACGGAGGGACACTCCATCATGTGGACTAGCTTACTGCAGGACGGTGGGGGGCCGAGGGACACTTGGCTGCTTCATACTCTTTCTCTCACTCTCTCGCTCTCTCACTCCCTCTCCCTCTCTCTCTCTCTCTCTCTCTCTCTCTCTATTTACATTGACACCAGTTTTGTTGGGCATCTTTTCCAGTAGCTCTCGGGACGTCTGAGCCCTACAGACATTTTGGTGAGAGGCAGAGGGTAGAATTAGTAAATTAAGGATTACCTTTTTTATTATTCATTTATTGATAAAAAACTACATAGTTTGAGACAAGTATGTGATGATTTATGTGTTTAGCGCAATTCTAAAACAACACATATAAATTTCTATTACTTGTAGTTACAGTAAAAAAAAGGAAAAAGATACAAAGCTCAGACAATATTTGGGTAAAAAATCTACTAGAAATGTACTAAATGCATTAAAATGTGACAATTGGGATAATTTGTGGCTTCACTACACCAGAACAACAATTTTTCACATATTATTCTATTGTTTATTACTTTTTTATCACACTTATACAATTGCAGTTTAACTTTACTCTCTCTCTCTCTCGCTCTCTCTCTCTCGCTCTCTCTCTCTCTCTCTCTCTCTCTCTCTCTCTCTCTCTCTCTCTCTCTCTCTCTCTCTCTC
>JBBJLR010000007.1:17645944-17658599 GCA_037577145.1 Brachypetersius gabonensis
TAAGCTGTTTTCCAGGTAAGAAACAGTCGTGGACTTCTTAAGCACTGATGTACGTCGTTCTGGATAAGAGCGTCAGCTAAATACCGTAAATGTAAATGTAAAATATATGTATATAATTATTGACAAATAATTTAAGGTTACAAAACTACTCTTCTGACTTTACATCACATTTCAATGTCCACAATATGGCAATAATATATTTTTATCACATTTACAGTATATTTCCAGTCTACTTCTGCTTGTGAACATAAATGTGCACTTGAAAACTACAGAATTACACATACTTTCTCTCCTTGTTTCCAGAGAAAGAAGAAATTTTTTATTTTTTTGCTAAAGAGCCATTTTGGTTCCTTATGTACTTTTTTTTATTGTAAATGTGTAAGGGCAAAGAATATTTTAAACAGTCATTTTAAACCACATGATATAAACGTTTTATACCAATCAGAATTTTTGTAGAAACAAGAGCCTTGACCTTTTATGCCCTTGTTATCAATACAAGTCACCGTCATTTAACTTTCATAGTGACATTTCAAGGAACTCTCATAAACGGTTTTTAATGGCAGAGCAGTAAATTGTCGAAAGCAGGATGATTCAGAGACAGACCTCGAGCTCTGAGAGGAGGAAAAAAGAATACTTTGCTTGGCATGACAATGTCACATTTGTATGAGGGCTTTGAACCACAAAACAAGGGTTAAAAAGAAACTGACCTAGAGTTTGACGGGTGACTGATAAATTGAGCTGGAGGTATTTAATCTTCCGGCTAAAGTTACATGAAGCTTATATAACAAATTACAATGCCCACAGGGCAATACATCACCGGAATGATCTGTACTCTCTCTCTCTCTCTCTCTTTTTCTCACACACACATGCGCACACACTTTTATTAGGAATGAATTTTCTCACAGAACATGAGAATCTAGAAAAAATATCTAGAAAAAAGTGGCAAAAGTATCCATGTATGCCACCTCCTGACATTATTGTTAATAGAGAGAAAATGCACAGTTGCTTGGATTAAATAATGTTAACTGATCAAAATATATTGACAAACTACTAACAGTCATGTTGGCTGATCAACACATTGTCACCTATCATTAATTAAACCCTAACATGTGACTTTACTCAGGTCTCACCTTATTTTCTTCCTCCAAAAAAGGCAAGGAAAAACTTTCCTCTTTAAGATTTGGCAAGTTCCTTCTCTCCCTTTTTGTTCCTTCTCTCCCTTTCAGATTGTCCCTTACAGCCACCCCTCTGATTCATTTTCTTTGAAACTCCCTTCTCCTTCCAGCCAGTTGAATATTTCACCCAAACGTGCTACAATAACAATTCAATTAAATTAAATTGATGTACAATGTTAGGGTGCCTTTTTAGCATTATTCTTCTCTGAAAAGTGAGTGAATAAAAGCATTATAAATACATGCAGTACATGTAGCATGTCTCATCTAAGAAGTCATATAATATATAATTCCATAAATTCTTTGCTTAAAAAGAACTCAAGTCAAATGATCTGCATTTACAGTAATTTACAGTAATCTGCATTTCACTGGATTCATGACAGGAAAAAACTCACACTCATGTAATCATCATCATCAGCATTATTTTATGAACCGATTTATGGAAAACTAAAGCCAAGTCTGACATAAATCCAACACTCTACAGCGCTGGAATATTGCTGTTCACCTTCGATGCTAAATTCCTTTGCAAGGCTGACATCTGCTCATCATACATGGTGAAGTCTGAGTCGACTTCTCTGTCCTGCATCTGGAAAAAGTATTTTACCCGGTGATAAGCTCCAGCATACAGAGAGTAACTGTGGCCAGGTGCAGTTAATTGTTGAGGTAAGCTCTTTCTTGGTATGCTGGAACAGATAGAGCTGATAGCGGATATGAGTACGCCAGTTCTCTGTCTCTCTCCCATAGATTAGAGTCAGAGGTATCTGAATCTAGAAGCTAAGGTTGAAATAAGGTTGCAGACCTCCAGAAATTATGGAATACAAATTGTTGTTAAAACACAGATATTCAAAAATATACTAGCTAAAAGAACAGCTCACAAAAAAAATGTAATTAAATTTAAAAAAAATTATATATATATATATATATATATATATGTGAAAAATGTCCTTCACAATTTAGTTAATCTTCTTAAATCAATACATTATTGAACAGAATTATGCACTACTGTTGTAATCATACACATATATCTGAACTATATAAAGTGTTAGCTAAAAGTTACGAGTGCTCATGGATGGATGGATGGATGGATGGCCCTCGTAGAGGTGCTACCGATCCATAACACTTAACACCAGAAATTGAAATGCACTCTGCATGAGTGTATCTGAAGCAAGCTCTATCCATTTTAGCCTTGCGCTCATCAGTAACACCTTCCAAGCAGGCATTATTGTTAATTTCAAGGGTTATTGAATTTGCTGACTATAAAGACTGAGCTAATCAATTTAAGCCAGAGGTTAAGCCGCCGATCAATTAACACGCCAGATAGTTAGGAACACAACCTTTTTGGGAGTTCGATGGCACTCTGGACTATAGATGGCATCTGCATAGGTGCTTCTGCCCCTAAGACACTAAAATAGGAATTTAACATAGGGACTGTCTGCTCTGTTTCCTCTGTGCAGGTCAGCCAGAGGTAAACACCATATGTAATCTTCTCTCATCTCTGTCATGAATGAGATTAACATTTTGGAATGTTATTGAAAATATTGCACATATTGCATGATTATGATGTGCCTCGAACATAGAAGTCAGGTTTAGTCATCATAAATCAAATTGCTATCTCATCCTTTCAAAAGTAGGTAATCCATTGAAGGCAAAAATGAGAGGGTCAGTGTCTAATACAATCATAGATTAAGCGAACCTGACATGATGAGCAAAAAGTAGAACTCAAAATGTTTGAACGCTTCATTCTTTCCATTTTTCCATGTTTAGAATTCCGGGGACCAAGCAAGGAAAAAGTTTGAGCTAGCACATATTGAGTAACTGCAGTCAGAAACACAGTCGGAAAGTAGTAGTTTTGAAATAGTTATGTGGACTAACATCTTCTCAAGCAGAGTCCCGCACCACCCAGGCGCACATGATAACGGGCCTCTCCCTGGTGTCACTCAGCAGCTTTTGAGGAGGCTAAGTATAAAATCACTGTGCGTACTAACAGTATCTGTCCTTCGCAGGATACCAACACTCGGCCAGTGGGGACGGAGCAGGTAGAGCCTTCACATCAATCTGTCAGCCCCCCTCCCCTTCTCTAGATAAGAGAAATTCCAGGGCTGAGATAACGGTGGACATTCAACTTAATACCAAGGAAGAACTTTTCAGCAGCTCCTCACATAGACTCTCTCAGATTGACACGAGCGCTCCTCCACCTCTCCCTCTTTCTCTTTTCTTTCCCTAAAGAAACCTGCAATAATTCCCAGTAGTTACCGAGGGATTGCTACATATGTACAAAAAATATATATTGTGCTTTGTGGTTTGACGTGACCATATTTGATGTACGCACTCCTATGACTAACACTCACATGAGTGTCATATTTTTGACATTAAAACAGACCAAAAGTCAGAAAATCCCTTCATACAGTTCTGAATGGTCCCACTATCTTTATCTTCATCTTCACAACAGTTTTCAATAAAGTCATGAATAAAAACCATTAAGGTGTACCAAAGCAGAGGTCCCGAACCACTGGGCCGCAGACCGGTATTGCTCCATGAGTCATTTGGTACCGGGCCGCACAGAAAGACAGAATACATTTTTTTTATTGTTTAACAGAGTCTGAAAGATCTTTTATTTTGAAAACAAAAACGCTCGTCTCGGTTACATGATACAGTACATCACAATTTAGCCCATACGTTACCAGTAAAAAAACAAATGCATGTTTGTTTTTAGTTGTATCTATAACAGTCTGAGTACATTTTGTTTTACATTAAAGTGAAACTGGTCTGTGGTGCAAAAAAGGTTGGGGGCCGCTGTACTAAAGAATTTAAGAGATTGAAGACCCTTTCACACAGACACTTTTACCTGGGAATGTAAATATTAAACAGGAAAGGTGTTAACAAAAGTCACGCTCTTAGTAAAGTTGTCATGACTCTAAATATTTCTATTATAGCCTGCAGTGCTCAACATTTTTTCAGTGCCTTTGTTTTTAGGTCTATCTTTGTAAGTGCGAGTATCACAAGATTGTATTTTCACATGATTCTAGAAAAAACATCCTGGATGCATGCACTTCTGTGCGTAAGCGACACAGCATGGCCAGCACAGCAGAACGTTCATTTTCACGGTTGAGTTTTTAGTTTTGGTGAAACATTTTGGGGGTGTATTTTTTTTATTCAGAAATTAAGGAGGCCTCCTGTTTAACAAGATTTTCATGGCATGTATAAACGTTTGCATCCCAGGTAAAACAGCATTTAAGGGCTGCATGTGTGAATGACACAAAGTCCAACTTTTAAGCGCTTCTCAATAATGTTCTGGGTTTTAAGTGTGAAAGGAGCTTAAGAAACACAGAGGCCAAGCGCTCCCATTGCTACCTTAAGAGGACTGGACATATTTATCTGCCTTGAATGACTCTCCATCCCTGATGAGGTTATCAACAATTTCAGATACACATCTTTTTGAACTTGTTTCCTGCCTTCTACTGAATTAAAATCCATAATGTGAACCAGAAATCAACAAAGGGACCGCTGGGTAGTCAAGGGCTCTATGTGAGGATGGGGACAAATCTCATGTAAAGAAAGAAGGTCACCCCAGAAGAACTTTCTAGATAACTGGGAGTGTTGAGAGCCATCTTTACTCTTACAGCTAACTGACAACACTTGCAAAGTGAGTATGGCAGACAGATGCTTTAATTGTAATCTCCTTAGACAGGCAGATGTTTTTGTCTGCTAAATAAATCCAGCTCACACTGGGGGAGCAAGGACATGGCTGCGGCGAGGAAAGTCCTCTGCGAGTAGAAACAAGACAAAAGTTAGCAGAACAACCCATTTTCAAGGCTGGAGCTGGTTGAGTTAAAAAGGAAAAACTGTCGTGGGTGTGCGTTTTCACTGCTTAAGCTCTAAACACGCATTAAATTGAAATCAGAAGGGCTGAACTGGCTCGTGACCAGCGGCTAATCGGTAGCAAATCTCTCTCACAGCCTTGCCTCTGGGGAGGAACATACTTATGACAGTATGCAACCAATTTTCTGCAAGGTTAACCCATCCGTGCCCAGACTTCATCTTAAACTCAATTCCTGGGGCATCTGGCCTTTAGAATGTTCTCTCATGTAGGACTAAGAGTGTGGACCTTAATCCACAAATATATAGTTCACTCAAACATGCTCATTTACTTAACAACAAATGGAAGCCACTAGCTGCCAGTTAGCATGCAGTCTACTGAACCATTACTTTCTCATGTTTATGCCTAGTTTGCAGATCACCCCTGTATCTAATATGCAGATCACAACTGGCTGAGCAGTTACTGAATCACTCTCTTAACTGTCTTATATTCACAACTTGCATATCACTTCCAAGTGATTAAAACTGAATTGAGTTTCAGAAATTAACTGCGTTGGAGTTATGTGGATGGATGGCAATGGCACTTTACATGTATCTGTTTTAGCTGTGTGCAGAGAAATATGGTTTTTGGGTCATATTCCCTGGTGCTGTTGTGTCTGGCATTTCAAAGATGTTTCCCTTGTTTAACTAAGAGGGGCTATTATATTGTGATCACAAAATGGACTGTGGTTTATACAGAAAATACGTAGTGGTGTCATCCATTCACTTTTTCACCTGACATTGACCTTTGGGGGCAGGAGATGAGACTGTTTGACATGGCCAAGGTAATTACTCTCAGCACTCAGGACACTGAGCACAACAATGACCCACAAGGACAGACATTGTCATGCAGAGCACTGGTCTTCAGACAATTGATTCGGCCCATATCATGGCTATAGACCTGACTCAGACTAAGGAAGTGCTGGCCTTGCTGTTTCTGCTGGAAAGGAGGAGATCAATAGGCCATGCTACATTTAGGAGAGGCCTGAACAATGTTATGAGAACTATGAGAACCCTTCACATCACCTCAAGCCCACGCGGGCAGCCTTGGCCATAGCCAATTGTTAAAGCAGAAATCTTTTGCTGGACTGAGACCTCTTTTTTCAGTTTTGTTTTCGTTACCTTGAAAAGGTGATGACCAACAAGGCTGTCAGCAGTGTGGTGCAAACTCTTCTGAAAAAGTGAAAATCTGCTCTGTGAAAAAGAACCACTTGTGACTGACGGCACACATCTCAGACTTACAATATGGGAAGTCTTACATGTATTTAATTAGCTAGTACTGAGTGCTGGCAGAAAGGACATGATTATGCAAACCTCCAAAAATACAAATAGTCAGCTAGAAAGAATCAGTGGTTAGATTTTTAAAAGAAACATATGTAAAAGCACAAAATAATTTTCGCCTGTCAGCACCAGGATCAGAGGTCCCTGATACTAAGATTATCACAGATGAATCTCATTTATAGGAATCCAATATTTTTTTCACTCCAGAAAGAATGAATGGTGTGATACACAAACTTACAACCAAAACAGATGAAAGCTAAAGTCATTTAACAGAGACAGAGAGAAAGTATTGGACTACAAATGGTCCAAAATTCTTATGTGGAGAGTCGTTTGGTTTTTTTTTAATTTTTACCTGTAGCACATCTTTCTTCTCTTTCTTTCTTCATTTATCCTTCCATTGCTCTTTTCTGTTTAACCCACTCATTCTCTTCTTTTTCTGTTCAAATACAATACTGGGCCCATCCTTGGTCTCTTGTGACATTACAGTGAAATTGCCTGCATGTTTGATGGGCTCTAAAGAGGCTGACCACACAATAGACACCCTTTCTGAGCATGTTAAGGACTTGTATAAAGGCTTAAATTAGTGTTGGCCCAAGGGCTGTAAATTTTCATGGGGGGGGTCAAGATTGGTTCAGCAGCCACTAATATATTTTATTATCTTTTCAGTGATGCTGAAAAACAGCTGTTTTGGTGCTGTAACAGATAATTCAAGAGAGGGGGTTTTGTCTATTGGTCCCGCTGGCGGACAATGGAGGCCCATCGATTGGAGGAGCTCGACATCACAGACGCTTGTCAGCTGGATAAAAGACCATTATTTCTGCCAGACCGGCTTGATATGGCATTGCGAGAATTAGCGCCGAGCTTTCCTGTTCCATCAACCCCATTTTCCTCCTTTTCTTTCTCTCGTAATCATCACCATCTCCTCCACACCAAGGAACCGGTCGCTCTCTGAAACAATGGGCCACCAAATAAATGGGCCCGAGGTGGCAGTTGATGGGAGAGGGAAAGAAAAGAGAAGAGACTGCCCATAACAAAGGGACGGTAGCCAGGTCAGAGGTCAGCACTGTGATCTTATTGTTGTCTCTCTGGCCTTTTAAGAAAAGCCTCTATATTTCATTAGCTTTAGGCTAGAATTTGGTTCAGTTCGTTGTGCGCTGAAAAAAACAATAATGACAAGGCAGTGTCTCATTAGAAAAAGCCAGAATGACATTTCAGTGACACTGTGCTGTTATTTGAGTGATTTTTGTCTCTTTTGTTCTCATGTTACAGCTATTTGCAATGTTTACACAATTTACTCTGGAGTGTAAAGATGCAAATACAAATCCCTAATGCAATACAAATGCTTTGGTACAGTTAGAATCTATTAGTTGATTAACCGTTAATGCAAGAATTTAGGCTCTTACGAGTTACTTAAAGTCTTTGCTGTAAATTGCAGCAATCGCGCTGCATCAAAACAGAAAGTCCTGCTTGATATGGACCCCATCCATTGTCCAATTTGAGCAAGAGGACAGGAGGAGGGTATACTCTGTTCTCAGTGATTAATAAGTTCCAATTTTCTGAGAGATAGTTTTCTTATATCAAGGAGATCCATTTCATCCACAAGATCGAAAGTTAGCAGCCGCCGGCATAATTGATGACCTCCCCAGTCAAGCGCTCCCATATTTATCACCGCGTGACCTTTTCGTCTGCTCTCATCAATCATAAATTAGAGGTGCGCAGGCCAGCCGAGGCCTGGCTCCTGCACGGCTTTGCCCCCTTTGTCCAGGGGCCTCCTCCTCTTCAGCTTGGTTTTCGGGGGCTACTGGGGAGGGAACAGGCTGAAATCTGCAGTTCAGCACCTCTGCTGTTCGGGGCAGATGGTCATCGGCTCGGGCATCTGTCAAACTCATCGTTGCTCACTATTAGCACTCTCCGCGCAGCCTCGCTTCATAAGTCCACCGCTGGCTGGAGTAGAGGCCTGGTGCAGAGTGCCTGCACACCCTCAGGCATCTTCTTCTAGTAAAATTTCAGAAGTCACAGTTGTCTCCAGCGATAACAGATGCATGTCATAATTTTGCATTAATTATTTCTCACTTGTAGCCCTTGCATTTTATCATCATAGGTACAGACACACCCCTGTCAGTATAAAAGCTAAATAAGTTGTAAATGTAGTTCTCAATGACAGTCTATAACTAGCTGGAAAGACGGTCTGGAATAGAGCATGCATGATTCTTCCAGAAAGTTGCATGAACTCTTAATCTGCTTTTGGAAATTGAAGAGCCACGAACTACTGTCAGTTCTTTACATATCAAGTTCTAATCCCTTACACTCTGTACTGTGTATTTATAACATGGCTGGTAGTCAGTGTAGTTTTGACTGTGTTTTTGTCCCCTGGCAACTATTACTGCTGATTTATCTCACAGATCTTTCTGTGCCTGGGTTTAATCTTCCCCGTAATCTTGTTCTACTTATAACTCCACTATCTGGCGGTTGGAGGTTGAGTTTTTTTCTTTGTCCTCTCAGTACTTAGGCAGTTTGTCCTTATTTGTCTCCCTCAGTTTGATCACGGGTGTCTGCTTTGAGATCATTTCTGTTCTGGAAAGTGGCATACGGATAAAACTGAATTGTCCTGAATTAGCAATGTAAAACCACTGTGAGAATTGAGATATTGAAGGATTAGAAAGATGTTAATGGTGCATCTTGGTGATCTACAGCACAAATGCTGGAACTGTAGCTACAGGCAGGCAGTGTTTTAAGGGTCAGTTTTATTGACATGGATTTTAGCACTCAGTAGAGAATGTCCATTAACACAGACATTTAACACGGCAGCTTAATGTGAGCCTGCAGCGTCGGTCATTACTCTCCACTCAGGACGTCAAGCCGATCGAGCAGATGAAGGAACATCTTTATTTTCCAGTGTGGAGAAGAGGGCTCTCACATCTGTCTCTCTCTTACTAAAGGCACCCATTAATATTTATGAGAAATAAAGCATTAATGTTGAAACTATGCTTTTGGGGCAAAGCCCTATGACTCCTTTATAGTGATTAACACCAAGTAAAGGAATAATTCATCATCTGCACTGTATTAACTCACAGCATTTCAAAAGTCCCCTACCAGGGAAGGTCACTAATTAAAGAGTGATATTGGACCCAATTATAGATTTAAAATGGCTAGCTTAATGGTGGGGAAAATCACCAACGCATTGATACCGAGCGTGTGCTTTTGAAACATCGTGTTAGACCACTGCGGGTCTTAGCGGATCATTAGTCACCCAGTGTTATTCCTCTTCGAGGGAGCTGGATCTGAGTCCAGCAAGCCTGACTGCTCTGGGGTTTTGAATTTATAAACATATTGATTGCATTTTCACCTCTTGGCATAACATGATCTATCTGCGTGCAGTGTGCTAGGGGGCTATATCGTAACAGGACCCCAGGAACTACCAGCGACACAGCATATGACTTTGACACTGGATTAGTATAATCTGGACATACACTCAAGTATCATCATTTTCATTTCAGTAATTAAAACTTCTGCTAAGGTTTTGTTACCATAAAACAGATAATGGTCCCTCTTTAAAATGTCACTAAAAACTGTGTAGTTACACATGCAGCAGTAACATGTCCACTAGTATCATAATCATTGTTATAGATAGATTACAGAGGTACATTATCTTTCCATCTTTTTATTATCTGAGCTGTTTATCCTTAACCAGGGTCACAGGGGTGCTGGAGCCTGTCCCAGCAGTAATGGCTAGAAAGCCAGTCTATCACAGGGCTACAGTGATACAGTTTGTGTAAATAAACATGTGTATCGACTTGCACAAGTGTGTCTTGATAGTCATAACATTATAGTTTCTTTTCTATAATTAAATACATGTGATTGAGTGAACTCCAACAAAACCTTTTTGTTTTTACCAGTTTTACTGAGTGTGATTACCAATATTATGAGAGCACTTCTGTAAAGGAAATGCCAAGAAGGAATGGCATAAAGACAGAACTTTGGTTGAGTTACCATATCACAGTACAAGTGGTTCACTACAGCTAGCTAATCATTGGGAAAGTTGGCGTTTCCTGTGCAAATACAGTGTGTGTACTCTCAAAACATACATAATTAAACATGTGTATGTTACCAGTAGTTACATTGTTGTTGCATGTTATTAACTATGCAGTTATTAGGAAATATACAATCAGAGCCATTTTAAAAATACCTTCTTTGTTGAATAGATTTTATCTGCATAATGATTCGATATTTTTCTTTTCTAAACTATTGTTAATGATACCCATTAAAACTATTGTTCCAATGGTGGACTTAAAATCGATTAAAATCGAATCGGCCACATGCTGATCTGGGATTGCACTCTGTAATAGAAACATGATGTTTGGATTGGGCTGGATGCACTTTCTGACTGAGCATGGACACAAATTCTAGATGGAATTCAGATCAGTAAACATTTATTATCGATTTGTTTATTCATTGATTTGTTGCTTGTTGCTTCGTATTGGTTTACTTATGCACAACCTATGCATTTACAAAAACATTTTCATTGATAGATCACGTTCATCTATCTACATCTCGTCATGGAAGAAGAGTAGACTCAGTAGATTTCTTTATGTTCTGTACAAGATATGACTTTTGTCTAATTTCTATACAGGTTTTTAAAGAAAGAAAATCATTTGTTAACAATTTGAGCACCTATAAATAATCAATAGGGTCCAAATCAAGTGGAACCTAGATATTTACAATTATAGTGTAATCTATTTACAGACTGATGCAGAATCAAGAAACAAATATACCAGCATGTATTCTTTTGTTCTAGACTTCTGTGACTAGGCCTGGAAATGGTTTATATTTCACAGAGCATCGTTTCCTGTACTGAGTGTTATGCCTCCTCTGTTAAATCCTCCTCTCGCTCTCAGTATAATGACACACATAAAAGTGTGTTTGCACTCATATGCATTTGACCAACCCCTATTGCATCCTGATGGACAGGAGCAGGAGCGGTTTTGGCATCTCTTCTCAGACTCTGAGCAGTGGGGTCAAACACAGTTAAATACATCGTCCATTTCCTGATACACAACCCACAGGAATCTTCAGGAAACAATACATCACTCCCGACTGGGTTAAAACCTTAGAACTCTGGAGTTATTACTGTCATATTGTTATACATTTAAAATGCATTATAATGGTATACATTACATTAAATTGCTAGATGTTTAAATGGTGTTATCTTACATATAAATGTGCATTAAATATCGTGTTTAGACATTATACCATGCTTATACCATTCATTAAAGGGTTGGATTCATTACATAGGTAGATTACATTCAAAACCAAGAGTCTATTTGTTGTTTCGAATGTTAAAAAATGACATAAATGTGAACAGAATGCAAAGCAAATTTTTTTTCTTGATGCAAAGCAAGAGTGCATGGCATAACTGTATGCCAAACACACATTCTAATAAAATATTGTTTCTTCTGCACAAATATAGAATATTGATGATCCATATCTCTGACTCGTTAGTTTCATTGAGCAACGAATGAGAAAAATTTGATTATTACAACATCCTTTTGTTGTCTGAAAGCTCACGTTTTTACAGTGTGTTCTGGCATTTGGGAAGTAGATGAGGCTGTGTGTGTGTGTGTGTGTGTGTGTGTGGGAACAGGTCGTGGCTCTCTTTACATATATTTTCATGAGGTCAGAGTTGGACAGGGCTTCCAGTCTTCAGGCTGTGTGTTCTGTCTGTGTGCTCCTGTATTTCCATTCAGCGCATGAGGTGCAGAGGGGTGACCCCTGCACAGGCGGGGTCGCGTGGGAGGTCGTGTGGAATGGCCTATAGTGGCACTCCCTGACAGCTTTAAGCAGATATCTTTTTAACCATTTATTTAGATTCCAGAGTTAGGCTGGCAGAACAAGAAAATGAGCGTGACTCACTATCTGCTGGGAGAAAAGCGGGCCCTGAGTTCTCTGTCCTGTGACTGCCCAAATTAGTCGCGCACACACACACACACACACCTACAGACACACACAAACAAACACGCACACACAGTACTCTAGCTCCGGTGACCCTAGATCTTCACAGGTCACTAAAGATTAGAGCTTCCTCAGTTCTCTGAACCAAGAGTTCATCTTAGTTCTGATGGTTTGACAACATACATCCTAATTGTGAGTAAATAAATGCTTCGATAGCTTTGCTGTGCTGCTGTTTAGAGAATAAAAATATTTTTAATTGAAATGTGAGATTGTTTTTTATTCCGAATAATGCTGGACCATATCTGATGCTTTCATTCATGCGCGCAAACACACACACACACACACACACACACACACACACACACACACACACACACACACACACACACACACACACA
>JBBJLR010000007.1:17658699-17666199 GCA_037577145.1 Brachypetersius gabonensis
CACACACACACACACACACACACACACACACACACACACACACACACACACACACACACACACACACACTTATATATTTGAGTTCTCTTGACAGTACTAAAATATTGATAAAGTTACATTTTATATGGAAATTTAACTGAATTTACATTAATATTTATGTTACAATATTAGTAAATTATATTTATCTCAATAATTTAGCACTAAAATGCATAAAAAATGATAAGTTGCCACCAAAAAAAGCAAAAACAAATTTGGAGGATATTTTTGCGGGGATTTTCATGAACAATTATTTGTAATTATTTAAGAAAAAAAACGCAAACGACTGAGGCTGCGAACTCTCAGCCATGACTTTGTGGGGGAACACCCTATAAGCGTGTATAAGGGGTGTGTTGTATTAAGTAGTAAGTGAACAGTCAGTTTATGAAATTCATGTGTTGCAAGTGAGAAAAAGTCAAATGTAAGGATCTAAGCAATGTGATGGCAAGATGAGGATTTTTTTAAATGGCAGGTCATGGTTAGTACCTTAACTGATAGATCATGTTTATTTTACATGTGGAAGACTTGGTGCATGTATTTCACTTACTTAAGGAAGAGATGGCACCCCAATGAGAAGAGGCAGTGTGTTGCTCCGGGCAGTGTGTTGCTGGAACTTGGGTCCTTGCATTAATAGGAATGTTTCACTGAAACATACCACCTCCCTAAACATTGTTGCAACAATATTTTCTAATGCCAGTGGCCTCTTTCAACAAGATGACACTCCCTGAAACACAGCAAAAAGTTCAGGAATGGTTTGGGGAACATGACGAAGAGTTCATGGAGTTACCCAGTGATATGAATTTTTTAAACTAGTCTAATCCATGGAGGCCACATCGCACAACTTATTTGCAGGGGGACTCCTTGAATTCTTAAAGGACCTGCTGATAGATACCATAGCACACCTTTAGAGCCCATGCCTCACTGTTGTAGTGGTATGATTGGGACTAACGGGTAGATTAGATGTATATATTAGCATGTATATGTATATCTAGGGCGGTGACATGTCTAAATGCTCAAAAAGAGTTCTTTTGAGAACTTTTGGCCTTAAACATAATCACAGTATTAAATACACAAGATGCCATGTATCAGGCCTGGATTACAGAGTGGTGTAGTTGGTCAGGGTCTAAGGGCCTCAAACCACCAGGCTCTAATGAAAGGAACAATCTATTATATAAGATTATAAATGTAATATATTTAATATACAAAATTGTACATATGAGACAGGTAGTGCTTGGATATTAGCAAGTAGATGTAGCCGCAATGTGAAATACATAGATAAATGTATTTATCCAAAGTGTTGGCCATAGAGTGTCCACCTGTACCTTGGAGATCAATGTTTTATTGTAGCTCTGACACAGAGCTTTTTGCAGATTTGAAACTATGCATCTACAGTTATGGCTGCCCATTGTTGACACTTGCGTCCATGGCCATATAGGACCATTTTTATTTTATTTGTTGTGGTGGCAGTATATTTAAATGTGGGGTTAACCTATTTTGTTATTAAGAAGTAAAGTGAAGGTATGCATTACAGTTTCTAATTATTTACCATTTTACTCATGCTTTGACTGCATCACACTGCTTTCATCTGCTCCTTATTCAGCCCCTGACAATCCAGCTGAATTTACTCCCTTCAGTCTGAATGGCCTGTGTATTGATCTTTAAGTTAATTTTACTTTTCTATCTTGCTGAAGTAAGGGGGAGTCAAAGAGAACTAGCTCTATACAAGCGACGGGGAAAATTTGTAGATATTCTGAAGCACTAATAGGATTTTGTTCATTTCTTGAGCAATGTCTGGCTGTGATGGCCGAGTAGTTAAGATGCTGGACTTGAAATCCATTGGTTCACAGCAATGTTTGACATGCATACGTGCTGTTTTTAACAGAGTGTGCTATAATTCAAGGGGCAGCCAGTGGCACCACTAAGGTAATCTTGAGCAAGGCACCATCCCACACACTGTTCCCGCACTAGCTGCACACTGCGTCACTCAGGTGAATGGGTTAAACTCATGCCATTTTCCCTGGAATCAAAATAGTTAATAAAATAAAAGAATAAAAAAGTGACACATGGTATCACCGTTGTTTTCTTTGGGGACACTTACCTTTGTAAAATGTTTTCATATACCTGGGCATGTTTTCTTTATCAGTTTACAAGAGTGCAACTGACTTGAAACCGTTTTATCACCTTGTTCTAATCAGCACTCAATCCTGTGGAGGAAAATATTTTCTGTATGTGTTTTCAACAACAGTTTGGAAAATTTACTTAATTAAAAAGAAACTGAAGGGAGGACACAGTGTCTGTAAACATTTGGCAGTGGTGTATGGGTTTAGTCAGTAATTAAATCCTTCATTTCTACACCTTCATCTTCGGTCTCTTTTATAATGTCGCCTTCTTTAAATGGACAGCAGATGCAGGAAATAGTTTCCTCTCTCCTCCTGTTGTGTGGCACAGGGGAGGAAGAGCAGAAAACAGCTTGTGTAATTAATTTCTTGCCTGACATCCTTATTTCAAGCCTGAGGCCTGATAGGGATGGGTCCAACGAAAACAAGCAAACATCTTAAGACAAACATGATTCATTCACAACACAATTATCTGGATTGTACATCTTTATTTCTGAACTGAAATCAATCGATACAGTATAAATGTCAGTAAATAAATACCTTGCAATTGTTTAAAATATGATTTTAACCATCAATTGTAATGGTTTAAAAATAAATTATAATTGTTTGGAGTTATATTTAATGTTGACATTAAACAAATCCACCTAATGCAACTTTATATTCACTTAATGCACCACATTTTCTCAATTTCATTAGTTTTGCATTTTCTTAATGAGAGACTGAAAATTTGACATTAATGTGTCACAACCAGCTGATATCCAACACAGTAACGAAGATATCTAATGTAAAAAGTGTCCAGCTCCCTCCCTGTGGGCTCAGACTGTTACCCAACACCACAACGGCATCTCAGGCCACATATGCTGTGTGATCCAGGAGGTGGGGAGTGAGGTGGATGTGGCCACTCTAAACAAATCAACACATCTATTTTTCAAAGTCCCCCTCCTCTTTGGAAGGCTGAACGGTCACCTGTGTTTGCTTCTTCCCTATCAGTCACTCTCTGGTGGGGGATTAGTCACTAGCTTCTCTTCCTACCTAGGCTGGCACTGTCTGTTTAGCTAGGAGGCGAACTGTCAGGGAAAGTAAGACAAATGGGCTGCCTTGATTGACTATTTCCTTAGATACTGAATCAATGGCCTCATTATCACTGCAATTACACTGCTAATACAAACAGATGCTGGGGGATGGACATCTGCTGGGAAAGATGAGACCAGTAGATCTGGAGTCAATAGAGCGAAGGAGAGCAGCCCTTAAATACAGATATTTGTATTCATGCACAAAGCAAAGTGTGTGTGCTAGTATAAATTGCTAATCCTGAAGTGTGTGTAAATACTGCTGTTCTATACCTAACCCTTCTGAAACTTTAACCTCAGCACTTTCCTTGTAGGTAAAAATTGAATTTTTTTTCACTACCAAATGCATCAAAAACACAAAATCCTTGGCACTAAAATAGGCAACAATTTGACTTGTTTTATCTGTGTTATCCAGGTATATTCGATTTCTGTGTATCTCAAGCATTTATGTAAGATGTGAGATGAACTGATCAGTTGTGTTAGATGTTGGGTCATGAAAGAAAGAACAAATTTGCACATCAAATTATTTTTCTTGTTCTATAATTCAGTGTGGGATTTTACTAAGAGCACTGTAGAATACATACAATACCTCTCCATATATAATGTGTACAAAGCTTTTTGCCAGCAGCCACTTGAGAGAATGCCAAGAGTGTATCAAGCTGCATCACTGCAAAATGGGAGGAGCTTTGAATTAAAAATATAAGATATGTATGTGATTTAAACTCTACAAGTGTTGTTTAGTGTTTTCACTATTACTCTAACATGTATAAAACTGAAAAAACAAGGGGAAACAATCTTCAACAGTTTTGACCTGCATTGTTGTTATAATGACGGCCTTTATAATGATGTGAGTTGCTCAGGATGGCAGAACTGTCATGTGTGTTTCCCCTCCAGAGTGCCTCTCTGCTCCACAGTTTTGTCTCCTCACAAAGAGCCCTCTGACTTCCATCCCAGATCCATGATCCGTGTCATGGAAAAGTGAAAAAGTGCAGAGACGCTTTCCTCTTTCGCTGCTGGCTGCGATGCCACGCCAGGAAGGTACGGCCTGCCTCGTCTCGCCCCGCCGGCCGCCTGTGTTTGTTAGGCCGAGCGTTCAGAGGCTGTGCCCGCACCTATTGTCCAGCTCCGACCGAGCAGGGGCCCTCAGGAAGGCGTCCGTGTGGAAAGACCGGCTTCTTTCTCTCCCTTGCCTTTTCTCACATTTAATTATCTCCATCTCTTTGCTCCCACGAAGGGTCCGCAGACCCCTAATGATGAAGCTGAGGTAGACACAGTCTCTCTAAGACTCTCTAAACTCTCTAAGAGCATGAGGAAGAAATGCTGAGAGAAACCAACCTCCTCTAGACAGCACCAGATAGTGGAGCGAATGGTATTAATATCAGGTATCTTCTTATACATGATCATTTATTGAACATTGCAAATATTGAAGAATAGTATAATAACAGCACACTATATCTTCCTTTAAATTCATTTTTAATTTGTGCTCAACTACCTCCCTGAAACAGCCCAAGAAATGTTGCTGAAAGTACAGGAAAGCTTTCAATCAATAATGTTGATAATCGAAAATACATTTTTATTGTAAGATAATGTGTATTATGTGCATAAACACAAGAAAACAGACTGGTGGTTATACTGTATCACTTTTAAAAAATCATGTAAAATATAGAGGAAACAAGGAAAAAGCAGGAGAAGGAGTAAGGAGGCGTGGAGAGGCACTTAGGGCTGGAGAAAGGCGAGCCGTGTGGGTGCACATTGAGTTTTTGCAATGCCACGCAAGGCTGAGCATCTGTGGTCACCCGGGAGCTGAGTGGGGGGTCAATGAGAGGCACATTTCTGCTGTGTCACCTTAGTGTCCAGGAGAAAGGGAAATCTTCATTTGGTTTCATCTTTTGTGTTGAGCTATGGTGGAAAGAGGCCCAGAATCGTGTTATTTTTTTGATGCAGTGTTAGAGTGAGGATTAGGATTAAGTCTAAGTGTTAGATAGAGGTAATAGTTTTAGCTAGAGTGCTAGAGTCGTGGAGTTTAGTTTTAGGGCACAATTGCCCTCTCTCATGTATTAATTACATATCAGTATCAGAATAATTAATATTTACTCAATTAAGATTAACAACTGAATTCGGAGTTCATAGATGAATGTCAGTTTAAAGACAAGCCGAGGGCCCCCAAGTGTCCCAACTGTCTAAGGTTTAGTCCTCATTGGGATTTAGTAATCATTGGGAGATAGTAAGTTCAACCCCCTGTGATGCCATAATTGGCCCAACTCTCTCTGGGTGTGATGCTAGACAGCACAGGTGTCCACTGGCTGATTTTGCAGAAGTTGTAGTTCTCTTCCAAACACAGTAAGCAGCCCAATGACTGTGTGATTGCCTTAGTGAAAGGTCAAAAAGATTCAGTGAAGCTTCATGTGTCCTGGAGGAAACATGAGCTTTGACCCTCCCAGTATTAGCAGCCTCCTGGGAAAGAAGACCAGAAATTGCCAATTGCTAAACAGAGAAGAAATTTTTCCACAAGTATCTACAAGGAAACGAAAATGAAATGTTTCAAGAATCTAGTCAGAAATCTGAACTGAAATGCTGTTTACAAAGTAGACACACAATTCAGGTGTTACTATGGTTGACAACTGGCAACATGCTTTTGGTCATTTCTTCAAATATCAGAATTTAATATAGTGTCATAAACTAATGAAGCAAGCTTTTGTCTTGGCTAACTGACCACCTGAACTGGAGTAAGGGAAACTGGAGTGAGGGAAATTGTGTACATTTGATTTTACTATCTACCACATGAAAAAACTATAAAAACGTATTCAACCTGTCATAAGTGCTTCACTCAATCTGTCGATGCAGGTAACACTCTAATAAGCCTGAGAATTGTGGTGCAACAGGGAGAGACAGGAAGGTGAAATTAGCCCCCCTACTCACGCACCAATTGCATTTGAAAATCACCTAATTAGGTGATTATGTCATTAGAGGGATATATGCAATTCCAAAACCCCCAGTGAGCAGCCTGGCTGAAAGAAGAGACTGAAGTCAGGCTTATTAATCCATTTAACTCAACCGCTCGCTCCCAGCTCCCCACCCCCCACGCCAGAGACACAATGGCCAAAGAATGTAGAAGATAGCTTTACAAAGCGCACCTTTGAAATATATACAACAATGACAAATACCTTCTTCTTTCACTCAAACAAACGGCCTCGCTCATTTCCCAGCCTGCTGACTTCTCCTTTTTTTTGTTTTTGATAAGGCTTCGTTGTTCCTACAATGGTGAATTGTACGTTTTTGATTGTAATTATATATCCAGGCCCCCATGAAACATGATAAGGTTTTGACTTTGATTCCTGTCAGTGATAATATCGTAGAGTAAGTTAAGGTAATTAAGTTGAGGTAATTTTAGACGTGACACGCCGGTCTTGGTCAATTACGCTCGGCAAAAACAGTTGTCGGGTTTATTAGCACGCCCCATCAATCATTTGAAATGTTCATTTCGGTTAATGGATCGAAATGAGTTTTAAGTGAAATTAAAGCAGCAGATTAGGTTTGATGCCTCAGCCGAATGTCAGCTGCTATCGACTGACTTTCATCCTTCTACTCTTTCTTGGTTTTTCTGGGTTTCTGATTGTGTTTATTTAGGTCTGACCTGTTTCTTTTCCTTCCTCGCTCATTCCTAGTATGAGGTGTTTATTTATTGGCTTTGTGATTTGTTGTTTCACTGACCCCATTACTGGCTTTTTATTGTTATAGTCATCATTCAGGTATACAATTTTTCTTCTAAAGGTATAACCTGGTTTTTGGTGCTGATTCATAGTGTGAATTAATTTCAAACAGAAAGGCATATCACACATTAACGCACCCCCAAACACACTCCTACACACAAACACACACACACACACACCAAATCCTGTGGCCTCTTGGAGGGCATCCCATCTTAGCAACACAAATAAAATCCTAATTATAATCACCTTCACTATAGATTATTTATTCTGGGTTAGCATCAACTAAACATTCCAGGGCTCTAAAATTGTTTTTATTTCAGTACAGTGGACAGCAAACCAGTTCATCCTGCTGTCTGAACAAATATGCCTTTCATCCTCCATTGGCCTGATTCTGTTCGCAGGAGGTGTGTGTTTGTGTGTGCGCAGCACCTCTAGCAGCTCAACGTTCACTGGTCCTGCAGGCTTTGGCCTACAGGCCTCCTGAAACAAGCAGCCACATGACATCAGGGGACAGGCCGGATGCTACTGATGCAGTGCCAGAATGAGAACTGAACCACAGGCTGCCTC
>JBBJLR010000007.1:17676985-17690032 GCA_037577145.1 Brachypetersius gabonensis
TCTCTCTCTCTCTCTCTCTCTCTCTCTCTCTCTCTCTCTCTCTCTCTCTCTCTCTGTCTCTCTCTCTCTCTCTCTCTGTCTCTCTCTCAAATATTCCAAGTTTGATTTTTTCTGGGCTAAATGTTTTATATCACCTCATTAACATATCTCTCCTTTTTTCTCTCTCACTAAGTCGTTATCTTTCCTAAGGAACTCAGCAAAGCTACATTATCAACACTGCTTTTGCCGTCATTGTAGCCAGTTCACAATTTTTTCCTTCTTCGTCAGTTCCCAACACGGCTGAGCCAAGCACACAGCCTTTAATTGCCTGCTTCAGGTGCATGGGGATTTGCAGGAGAACAAAACTACCTGGCTTCAGTCCCCAAGAACCAGATTAGAACCACAACACCAACAAACAGAAAGATGTAAAATGTAGAGTGTAGTTTTGCAAAATACAGAGTTCTGGATTTTTTTTTTCCTTGTCACGCATTTAATTTAGGCCCACTGCTCCTCTTTCTGTCATATAAACCCACATAGTTCTTAAACAACACTGTACAAATATGAAAATGAGTGTTGCATCCCAATAGTAACTTTAATATACTGCAACTTTAGTTTGACTGTAATGTGACGATACACCATTTGGTGATGTGAGTCCCCCGATTCAACCCAAATTAAGCTTTTCATCTTTTAGCATAATTGAACCATGATTAAATCGCTATCTATTCGTCTATTATCTAAACATATCACAGTTGCAGGGAGCACTGGAGCCTAACTCAGTGGTCATAGCACAATAGGAGACGATACACCTGGAAAAGATGGCGGTCCATCTTAAGACAAACATTTAGACACACTCACACACACAGTCACATCTAGAAGCACCTGGCAGAAACCAACACCGACACAGGCAAAACATGTAATTCCAAAACATAAGGAGAAGAACATGGCTGATGATTATAGATGGAAACAAATAAAAAGTCAGTCCTAGGTCAAACTTACTTGCATGTTTTGACCCCTTCGTTTTCCCTACTCAACCTTCAAACTCCCCAACAAAAAGTCTCAAGTCATCAAAATAGTGACTCTGATGTTGAGCTGTGGTCTGACAGTTACAAAGATCATGGCTGCAGTTACAGAGAGGAGAGCCAGATACAGATGTGAGACAGATTTGGTCTGAGACCAGAGGTCACACCTTCAGCAAAAGGGTACTGTCCTGGCATATTTAGTTTCCCTAGTTACATAGTTTTTTCTCCTATAGGGGCACAGGAAATTTCAAATACTGTACAGTACCAGTCAGAAAGTGTTGCTTTTTTAATTTATGTAGAAGTTAAAACATAATTGGAAAGTTATTTTTTGTTTTATGTGTTGTGAATGTGTCAGCGGCCACATGTTTGGTCTTACAGAGTTAATGATTCCAAGTTGTTCACTGCAAGAAGGCACTGAAGTGTGTGTGTGTGTGTGTGTGTGTGTGTGTGTGTGTGTGTGTGTGTGTGTGTGTGTGTGTGTTTGTGTGAGTGTGAAAATCTTGAAGCAGTGCTCCTGATTAGTGTGTCACCTTACAGGAAGTAAGTAAACATCAGCTGTTTTTCCAGCGAGAGGAGACGGTCCACTCTATCCTGTGTGATCCATCACAGAGCGCCGCCGCCATAAAAGTAATTACCTTTCTTTGGGCTATGGGGCCCCGAGGAACTCTTGTCCACTGAAAGCTGCTCTCATAAAACCACCATTTCACAATTGGATATCCGAGGAGTTATTTTCCCGCTGCACTAACACATAACCCGTCACTGTGACTGCTCGGGCTGTGTCGGCCTGTCCACAGCTTTATATACCTCACCCTGTTTGTGTCTCATAACTCCATTATGTTTTGAGAGAACCATTGCGCTGGGAGCAATAGTGGCCATGACGATGTGGTTCGATTTGAAATGATCTTTTTACTCTCCTAATAACAACGCCAGTGAGAGATCCTGCGAAAATCTAATGGCAAAGCCCATCTCTGAACTGCTCTGTGAAGGCAGCCGAGACATTTTAGGGACACTGACATTTTTAGCTAAACTCACAGATTATAAGCCTAATTTGTTTGGACCTAGTGTGTAGACTGCAGACTCATTTTTACACAGATTAAATCTTACGAGGTTCACAGGACCACATTAGCACCATTATTAATGATCGGTTGCCCCTGCCTTGCTTTTGACTGCCTGCCAGAAGTGTCTTTAAGATGAACTGATGTTATGGTTGGACCTGCTTGATCACTTTCAGAGGGAACGCTACGCTCCATTTCGCCCGCCTATGGAGTGCTGAAACATTTAACGCAGTTAGAAAAGAGCGTTCCACAGCCACAATTAGAAGATCCAGTGTTTTAGCAGTTCCTGTCCTCAAAGCCCAAAATACTCTCCTCTCCTCGAGATAACCTTCTCGGCCTCGTTTGTACTCCAACTGTCTGGTTCCCAGCCAACGACTCGATGGGGAAGCATCTTGGGAGAAGCTGGAATAGCGCAGCAGCTCGACCGCCTGCATGGTAACTTTTTGGCCACTTTGCACAGGCTCTTTATTTGGTTTGATGGGCGGCAGCGGGAGGCAGGTGATGAGGTATGGATGGACTGTGGGCTGGCGGGGACACTCATGAAAGGGGGGAGTGGGGGGTGGGGCGGTGTGGGATTTGGACGGTACTGGTGGGGCGAGCGCCAGGCCGCTTTAGCATGGCGCCTGCCGAAGGGTTTGAGGCACATTAGCAAGAAGCGGAAGCATCTGCAAACTGAGCCACCCACTCCTCTCTGCAGGGCCATATGGAGCAGGCAGGACGCTGAGCGCTAATTAATTTGAGCGCTGAGCATTTGTGCAACAAAGAGGGAGATGCACTCCACTCCCATTCAGACACACTCAGACATGCTATGCAGCGCCATGCTAGGTGCCGCATGTTCTCAACAAAAACGTGAGGGAAGTCCATCTGAGTCAAAGACCAGCTGTCTGGAGAGCATTCATTTGAAGCAAGAAAACCAAGAAAATCTCCCTGAGATTAAAAATCTCTTTAAAAGGAGTGTCGTGGCCAAGATAGGAAGCAACACATGACAATTTGTACACATTTCAACCTTGAAACACTTGAACTATTTTCTTTATACCGTATGTACAAATGGGATCTAAAGGAGATGCACATACTCCCTAAAGGTGAGTGTAGTCCAGAATTCTGTATTGCTTTTAGAAGGTAATAAATGGAGATTACCAATTCACCTATGACTAAAATAGGCAACAAACCTAAGAGCAAACCAAGTTTAATATGTTATGCTAAGCTATGCAAAGTAAAGTATAAAGTAAAGCTTCATACATGTTACTGCTGTTATTATCTTCAATTTAATCAATCAGCGGGATCTAATTCAGGTGCTCAGAACAAATAAATGGTTGAGAGACTTTGAGAGCCTTGGTATCGTTATTCATGTAATATGTATTTAAGAGTATAACTTACTAGAAGGCACAATATTGCAAGTTGCAAAAAAGTTTTATTCAATGACATTAGCCATTTCCGTCTGGAAAATGTGTATCTGCATGTGGCTAAAATCATCTGAGCTGTGCAGAATTTGGTGAAAAAGTCATCGAGTCAGTCATTTTCTCTCACATGCCTAACCCTGATTCCATGTAAATTTAACCAAGTCTAATTAGCTCATGTGTGTGAAATTATAACCATCCCTATTATTGAAATGTGATATCAGAAAAGTTACATACACAAGTTTTAAAAATACAGCCAAAGTTCCTCTCTGGTGCTCTGCATATAGTGGGTCGAATATCACTACAACATCATTAAAGGGTCATTTATGAGGCTTGTTATCGCTTTGAAAGGCACATGACATAAATCAGTTAACTGTATGTTCAACTGTAGAAATAAAACAGGGGAAGTGAAATATCGCATCTGGTGAGTCACAAAGTACACAAACCCTGACGCAGGAACATGACAGCTGAACCCAGACGTCCCAACTGTGTGAAATACAGCTGCCCCCAAAAAACACTGCTGTTTACTCGCCTTAGTCGGCTTTGAACAGCACAGGCCTTATTAGTACATGTTTGTCCCTTAACTTAAAAATACCAGCAAATGACATGGGACTTAATTTGATACATCAGTCAGACACAGATGAAAGAAATGCAGTAATTACTGCAGACTGATTAATGGTTGTCATGATCTGAGCTTTAAAGAATGGCAGAGACAAATAAATAAATAAATAAAAACATATTCTGAGCATGCATATCAACCCCTGCGGAAATATCCTGGCGGACCAAATTTATTTGTCTGAACACGTTGCTAATGATTTGAGAAGCAGGTCTGTGTGTTACTTTCACACACACACACACACACACACACACACACACACACACACACACACACACACACCCACACCCCCCACAGGCACCCTTTTGTTTCTCTTCGTCTTCACGCGCTTTTATATGTATATTTTTTTATTTGTGTTACAGGAAAATTGGACCCATTTCTGATTTGAGACAAACAATATTTACTTCATAAGAGCACCGAATTTCTTTTTAATAATGAGAGTGGCAATCTGTAAATGCTTTCAAAGCATAAAGTCACAATGTTATTGCGTTAAAATTTACTAATTATGCAAATACACACATTGCAGAATTAATATGGCAAAAATATGGTAATGAAAAGGGTTGGGGCCTGATTAGATAAAAATGCATATTAAAAAATCATTTGTAATTGCTTCAAGTCAGATGCTGATCAATTTTTTGTAATCTCATTATTACTCAACATTTATTTACTTTGCTGCAAATTTTATTGCCTTTTTTACGTCGATATATTTGACCCATTGGATAAAACACATTTATACAAGAATAATAATGCTGACCTGAAGATCTAAAGAAACTGTGACTATCTAAACATTAAATGTGTGGTACAAAATACTTGAAAAAATAGTTTATGATTGCTGTGGATTTTTTTTTCTTTCTTGACATGTCCCAAATCCCTCTTGAAGATGCATTGATCTCTGCCTGGTAGAGACTGAACTCGAGTAAAATCTAGAAGAACGATAATGAATGCAGTGTTTCCCCACTGGTTTCAGTCTTAGAGCAACTAAAGTCTTGAGACAGGAGCTCAGACAGGCTTTCATTCCTCTAGCACCCAAAAACTCTACCGTACGGGAAGTGGGGTGGATTTTTATGGCACAGGCAACCTAGAGCTCTAACTAGTTACTGAGAAACCATAATTATTCTGTCACTGACCATGAACACTAAAGAGAAGGTGTCGCAAAGGGTTCTTTGGGTGATGGCCAAATGATGTTATTGCCTTTGTTTTCTTGCTACATTTATATACATTTGAAATTAGGGTAAATCTAGGTTAAAGCTAAGAACATGTTTTCAGCATTCATCAACATTCGGCTTACAGCTAAGGTGTACACATCTTGTAATAGCAACTGAAAGTACTCCAGTGAGATCATTCAGGTGCAATCACATAACATCAAGCCTCAGAGACAAACGGGGTGTCCAAAAAATGTCTCTCCTTAATATGTCCCTTTAAATGCTCACAATGAGAAGTCTTGCACTTTCAAGGAATGTTTTTCCTTTTTTAAGAAGCCACCATTGATGCTTTAGCCTGCAGTACTAGCCTGATGGTTGTGCAGCACTTTTTTCCATCAAACTCGGCCTCAGAGCGATATTTTCATTCTTTGCATCCTCGAATGTTTCCAGCAGCACTGTTTTTCTTTCCCCTTGTCCATTACCTCTGACCGATAACACACATTCACACCGCACATAAAAATGACCATTACTCTGTTTCTGTTAGCATTGCCTCATAAAGAATAAATCACCCATTTTAAAGGGCTCTCCGTTTCCCTGCCACTCTCCTCAGGAGGAAATGAGGGAGAGGGGCCTATTTATAGGAGTTAAGTGGAGAAATTTTACACATGCTTCTTGAAGGGTCTTTGTACCGCTGGACATCCTTCAAGCTGTGCAGCTGAGAGAGTGGGGAGCTGTTAGCCACACGGGCTAATAAAATGCTTCATGCTGCTTTCTTTAACATGCTGCGAACAAGCCGGGCCTTAAGCAAGCTGAGCGCTGCACTGCAGATGTGATTAATATCTGCACAGTATTTTAGCGGCACCCAAAGGAGCTGTTCGTTCCCACACCACCCACACAAACCCACCCACACACATGAAAAAATGCCTTTACACTGATGGCCAAAAAAAACAAACTTAAAATCTGCCATTCACAGTTTGTGCTCATCCTCGTACCTTCTGCTCTTATTCTAGCAGCGACACCTATGTATGAAATAAACCTAGAAACATGGTAACACCTAATGCACATATACCAGCTCTGCAGCCTCTATCCTGTCAGGATCATTGCTGTGTTGAGAGTCCAGCTCTACAGCAATTTCTGAGACATTTCAGTGTAATGAGCTCTTTTGAGGCTTGATTCAGTTGAATATACATATACGTATATATATATATTGTTATATATTGAATATATAAGATTGTTACTTACAGCAATTGTCTATAGACTTTGTATATGTGTGATATTCCATTGCACGCTGGGCGGCCTGCCTCTGTGCTTTTCTGTCTCTTGAAGTAATGGAACTTGGACTTAGTGTGGGTTTTCCAAAGGATGTATCAGAGAAGCAGACAGTGTTTATTTTTACAGTCCTAGTGGTGTTTGATAGGAAAGTGAGTTTACAATACAGCTCTTAGAATAATGAGTTACACTTCTAAATAAGTGATATAGCCCAGCTGTTCCTGGGTTAAAAAACGTTCAATTTAGTGATAATGCCTGAAACTGTGCGTTGTTTGGCATGCATAGACATCTATATATACCCAGACACACACAGAAAAGAGTATGACAGCCATATTAGTTAACTGGACATTTGAACTAAAACACTCTGATAAATTTGGTATGACGGTGTATGTCTGGGCTTAGGTCCAGAAGGTATTTAGCATATATTGTCATTTGGCAACAACATGATTAGAAGCGTTTCGAAGCTTTGAAGCATCTCATGAATTCATGGGATGTTTTACTTATTTTTCCCCTGAACAACAGCTCTGCCTTTGGCAAACTCTTTAACAGTGGCCTTAAAAAAATCTACCTGAAGCCAGATGACATTTGTTGTTCCGATAAAGTTTGCTGGATATTATTAATGGTAAAGTTTATCGCTTTACAGTAAAGTTCACTAGGCCTTTTTATGGTAACGTCTACCTGAGGTTTTTAAGCATTTTGTGAGTTATAGCTTACCATCTGTAATTAATTACTCCCGAGACCAATGCGCTTGCCTGGCCTTTCCAGACTGCATTATGAAAGGCTCAAATAAATCAATGCATATTTAGAGAACATATGTTACTGGACTGGGGTGAGTTAAGGGCCCTGGGTCCATTAATAAATTGAGAAAGTAAGGATTCATTACTGTATGGATGTCAAGCACCCCGCCATGCAAATGATGGAGTAACACAAATGCTTGTGAAAGCAGCTTGGTGCGTGTGCGTCATCGAGCAGGTTACTTAAGGAAATTGACCTGTATCATTGCTATGCAATGCCACAAACACAGCCATGCGAGTGACCTATCCATTTAGAAATCATAAACTGTTTTCAATACAGGCATGCCAATGTTCAAATATGTGGCATACATTATGTCAGGGAATATCTATTAGATTTCCCATTGATATAAGGCTGTGGAGGTAAGAGGCGTCCCATTCCTTTGATGAATGCCCATTAACTTCCACAGGATACTCCTAAATGGCCCTCTTTAATTGGCTCTCAAAGCCACCGAACCAATTAATAATCAATGGTGTCAAGGGGACCAGGTCCGGCCTGTGTTTAAAGCCATAAATTACTGCATTATATTCATATTTATTCTGAATGTGTCTTTGTTGTAATTGGCATGTTATTAGACTGAGGGGCTTTTAGTCCGCATCAGAGTAATTCAATTAAAACGTGAAATATAGATCCGTCTTGGATAAACAAACAAGTCGGCTGTAATATGACAGAAATGCAGAGAACCATCTGGTTAACTAGCTCATTATTCTTGGCCCTCCTTCAGTGGGGAACGGCAAGTTTGGGGCTACGAGTTGGGATGTACAGGCTAAGAATATAAAGACTCCTCATCAATCTGTCCTCTCCCATTGCTTTGGCTGGATAATCACAGTGGCTGACACTAATGGTGGGGGACCAGAAAAGCAAAAAAATATACAGAGAGCGTAAGAGGGGGAGAGGGGCAGAGTGAGAGAGAGAGAATGAGCACATCCCTGCTTCTTTAACTGCAGTGTTCAGTCTGTGGATTATCCTAAGCTCCTTTACTTATCTCTAAGTGGAATTTCCAGCATCAGTCATGATAACGCTGAGGACTCTGGCTAGCTCATGCTAAAAGTCAACTATGCCGGCAGAGAAACGAAGGAGATACATCAGGAATGTTTGCTTTATTTCCCAGCCCCGTATATTGTCCATCATCACCTCTCGCAGTGTGACCCACAGCACGTTCCGACTACAATGGCCGGCGTGTTTGGATACTGCAGACATTGTGGATTCCTGAATTGTAGATTGTTGAGCTGCTTGAGGGAAATACGACCTTCAGTTTTCAGCCAGGTCACAGAAACCTTGGGCCGCTCTTTATCTATTTATCGCGTGAAGCCCCAGTCTGGCCCAGAGAACAGCTTGTGTTTGTCTAACACCAATAAAGTTAACGTGAACAACATGCTAGACTTCATTTTGTTTTCACATGTTGTACTGTGCTGTGTTGCTTGGCCAGCACAGATGACATATGCTGCCAAGTACATGGCATACATCAAAAAATATATATGCTTGCATTATTCCCTACGATTTGCTGTTTTCTCCACAACTTCAGATCTGGCTTGTTGTGGTGTGAAGTATTGCGGTTTAGGGTCTCAATAAATATAAAGATAACAGCAAGGCTAAACTGACGTTAAGTACTTCGATGAAATATTTGGTTTGTTCACCGGGTGTGATTATATAACTTGAGTAAATAGAAAGTTAGTTGACAACCAAATATTTATTTATTAGCGAGAATAGGCCTCACTAGATGGAGAGAAACGGTGGCAGCAGCTGCGGAGGGAAATGAATCACAATATTTTATGTTAGATCGAAATCGGAGAATGCTGGCAGAGCTGGGTGATTTACGGCTTTTAGAGAGGTGGAGGGTGGGGGAGAAAAGGGGGCTGCGGAGATTTATCATTTCCCTGAACTTTTTACAAGAGTCTCGCCTTCTCCAGAAACAACAACACAGGTATTTAACCTGCTCCATGGCAAGCTCGCGTCGAAAGCCGATATTACTCACACTGGGAGTTAGCGAGCATTTGTTTATTTTCACGTTTCGCTAAAATGACCAAACTATCTCTGTTGGGTTTTCCAGTTGCAATAGTGCATGGTGGCGTGCCAGAAGGCAGCCTGATGAAAGAGGTTCACCCAGAGGTTACAGGCAGCAGTCTGTGTTCGTTGGGCGTTCAGACTATTGTCTTTTCCAGAACAGATAAACTGTAGTGGTGCATGACTCATCTGCATTAGATGCTCTTTGCTTATTCTTTCAAATTCACATTATCAGTATAAAATGTATTCGTCTTGTTGTATACTGAGCTTTGCTAATATATACAAACAGTATATGATTTTATTGTACCTATTGTAAAAATCTGGTTTTAGCAATCATGCACTAATTACAGAATAAATATGATAAAAAGAAGAACATTAAATCCCTTAACCTTTCTCCAGAACATTGCAATGTTGTAGTTTGCCCTGGCGCATTTTACCATACATTTATTCATTTATTATTGATTTGCATTTATTTTATTTTTGCTAATGTTAATAAGCACCATGTTCCAGTAAATGAACCTTGGTCTAAGGAATCTAGTTCTTCTTTAACCTTTCAAATTCTTAGAAGATGTTAGCAGTATGTTGAATGTGTATTATTGCACCAATTATCAAAGCGTCCTTTCTTCTACATTGATTGTCCTTCAACTTTTCTTTTAAATTCTCATCAATAAGCTGTACTTTGTATGTACTCCTTTTAGTACTTTACTACATTGTGCTAATGCAGTTTGGCTAATGCGAATAACAATCCAATTTCAGCAAATACTCGGTGATCACAGCAAAAAGACCTGAAAAGAACTTCCTCCAAACTGCACTTAGACAATAATTGAAATTCATTGGAGATAAAGACTTGTTTGGGTTGACAGTTGCAGCAGGCTACGCAATCACTGGAGTGATTTTAAGGCCTGGAGTAGGAAACATTAGCAGCTGTCAGGGCCTGCCAGAGAGAATTCGCATTACAGCAAACTCTATTTGGTAATGGAGAATTCAATTAGGGATACTCGCCGAGCGGCCTTATTTCCCATGGGCCTTAGCGGAGAGGCAATATTCAGATTTCATTGTCAGCGACTTGCGTATGCTGCATGGAGAGACCGGCATCGTAGTCCACTCGGCAAAGTGAAAGCACTTTATATTTTTTCTAGTTACATTGCACAGACTCTGTCTCTAAGTGTTGCCTTCTTCTTGTGTTATTAGTCACCTGTGAAGCATCATGTATTGTTAGTAGCATAAATCTACCTGCACTTGACATTTACAAACACTGTCTTTTATATCTCTGTCTGCACTAAAAAGCTCCTTTATAAGTTGTTCTCAGGAAGTAATATATATATAAAGACATTGAATTAAAATCACATTAAGGTCATGAGAGAGATAGGGATTGATTTAGGAAAGCCACCATCTGTCATGATAAAAGTCTACTGTGCACTGAAATCTGAACATGGGGACTGCATAACTTCAGTGTTATGAAACCAACCCTCCACTCTGTTTATGGTATTAAAATGTCTTCAGTACACCTGTCCTCTCATGAAATTTGATCATCACTTGACATCTTACAAAGCGATACTACTTCATTAATCCAGCAGCCACCAGGGTCAGGACAGGCCATAAATCCGGCCTCCTAAGGACCAAGACGCAGAGGAATCAATTGACAGCTTAACAGTTTGCACATAAACCTTGATTACATCCAAGTTCAAATGCATAACTACCACCAAAAGCCTGGGAGAAGCAAATTTGCTCCCGCTGGATGAGATTTCAAAGCCAGAGCAAGTTGACAACCAGGCGAAATCTGCAGCAGATGATGCTGAACGCTGCACAGTTGGAGCTGGCCCAACATTTCATAGAACTTCGGGGATATAAAGGGTCATACGAGAGACTTAATTCAATCTCTCCCTCAATCAGTTATCTCTGATTTAATCAAAGCTAATGCAGTCATAGGCAGAACAGTGCTGAGGCTTGAATGCGTCCAATCTCATGCAACTCTCTAGCACACTCCGTACCGAGGGATCAGATTAAAAAAATTGTGGCTGAAGGAACCCATGACTGGGACAAAAGTGAGAAAGTATTGTAGGCATTAATGGTGCACATCAGATAGCCTCTCGACATACATATTAAATGACAAAAGACTTGTCATGATCAAACATGCCCCTAAGATTTATCCTGAAGTCCAAGCAGATCACATAGCCATGCTGAAGAACTGTAAACTCAGTCTTCAACTCCTGACACCGCATATATTATGCATGGATCTTCGCTGCTTGCCTGCTGCTTCTGCGTTCACTTCACAAATGCATCCTGACAACAGGTCAGATAAAATTTGATCACTTTTTTTTCACACGTGCCAACGTAATCAGACCTGCTGTACGGGTCACTGGGCACAGCTGAGGAGGGTCAATCTGCTGGCATGCCCTTTTCCCCTCTCTCTCTCGCTCTCTCAATGACAAAGAACAAAGACTTTCAAGCCCTTAGAAGTCCAGAGTTGACAATTAAATGTAATTATGCAGTATTTACATGACTGTGTAGTAGTTATAGACCAGTAAGAATTTTTTTTTTTCTGCAGAGCAAAGATCAGTAACTTTTCATTTAACTTAAATTATAATAATTATCTAATCTATTTACAAACAACTGTGGTATCAGTTGAATGTAAAGAATTATCACTTTCGCCAGAACAAGACTTTCTTTCTTTTTTTCTCCTTCTTCAAAGTGTCAGGACAAGTTGCTGGTTACAAGATGGTTACATGAAGAGAGAAAACGGAAAGTGACCGACAAGATTATTTTTTCACCATTTCAGAATAATTTGTCTTGATATTAATACCTGGTAAAAATGCAAAAGGATAGTTTTCTATCAACAACTTTTTATCAAATGCAAATGAAAAACTTGGTATCAGCTGAAAGCTCAGAATCTCTCTAGACATCACCTCTCCACCTGTGTCAGTGAGAACTTATTTTAGTGAGAAATCATTTATAAATATGGGTAATACATTATTAATATAAAATGACAGCATGTTTTTGTCTTTATCATGGATGATAACTGTGATTTGTATAAGTCAGTGAAAAGCCTGTGGCAAAGTGCTTAGTGCGGGTCTTTTTCATGAACCCTCTGAGGATTTTCAGCGTCACCCCCGACCGAGATGGTGCCCTCCACTCCAACTGTGCCTGTTCGCTCATTAAAAAGTGGGGCAAAGTCGGTGGCGAAAGTCCTTTGTAGTGATGTCGAGGTTTTTTTCTTTCTTTCTTTCTCTCTCACTCAGCCTGGCAAAAGTTTTGACTGAAGCTGTTTTGTTTTTTTTGTCAAGAGATGGGGTAGGGGACACAACAGCGACCATATGTTCAATGTGACCCTCATTATTCTCAATTAGGGCAGCCATCCATGGAATGGTCTTGCTGATAAGAGCCCATAACACCTTTGGAGAGGATGGCGCATGTGTCCCTCTTCAGCGGGGCGGGAGGCGGCCGGGTTCCTGGAAGGCGTACAGGAGAGATCAGCCCACTGCAGGGCGTCGCAATGGATGACTTGATTGAGAATAATGGGGGTCACATTGAGCAGCTGATGTAAGGGGACTAACCTTATGCCTACTCACTAATGACATTACCAATTTGGCAGCACCATTCTTCTTTTTCTATGGGACACAAAACAAGAGCCGTGTTTCATGTGGGGTGGAGAGAGATTGTGGTGCATGTATTGGCTCAATTGAGGTTTTCCACTCTCTCTGTGTGTGTGTGTGTGGGTGTGTGTGTGTGTGTGTGTGTGTGTGTGTGTGTGTGTGTGTGTGTGTGTGTGTGTGT
>JBBJLR010000007.1:17690686-17715784 GCA_037577145.1 Brachypetersius gabonensis
GTGTGTGGGGGTGTGTGTGTGTGTGTGTGTGTGTGTGTGTGTGTGTGTGTGTGTGTGTGTGTGTGTGTGTGTGTGTGCATGGCAAAGATTACCCACTAGGTCAGAACAGTCATAACAGTGTCAATGTGTCACACTGTCACTCAGTAACATCAACACTTTGTTTTACTACTTTATTATGTGGAAAATGTTTTAGTGCTTGTTCCGTTCTGTGTTATCCTTCAAATTCTGCTGAACTGAGATGAATCTATGGCTTAATAGTAAAGCTCATATTAAGCAAGGTAAACATAATTGACCCATTTCATTCTGTGTTTCTTCCAAAGCTTATTATTAATAGAGAGTTACTATTACTATGATTATCTATTCTGCATTAAAAGCCTAATTCAGATCTGATCTGTCCATCCTCTGTTTATTGATCCAGGCAGCTCTGACCAGCCGGTGTTTAGCTTTCTCCGCCCAGGCTGCGACATTTACACTCTCCTTCTAGATGGGAAAAATCCAGCGTGGTCGTGTCTGTTTCTTATCAGAAATGCTGAATGCTTTTTAAGAGCCTAAGAGGAAACAGTCCAGCTTCACTGAAACAATTAGTCATGGATATTTGGTCATTTGTGCATTTAAATGTTTTTTATATAGTGTGCATCACTCTTTAAAAGTGTTTTCAATTCATCTGGATCTTTTTTGTTTTAATTTTGATTTACAGCCCTTAAGAGTCACTTGCAGCAGTTCACCCAGAATAAATTCTATTTATTTAAACCAAAATTGGATGTCATTTCAGAAATAAAAAGGACACAAATCTAAAAACCATGTTCAATGCCATTAAGGGTTATAAACCACGCCAAAAAAATCTTGGTCAAAACTTAGTAGGCTGTTCTTAAAATTATGTAATTTAAAATACCTGACATCCATTTCCAAATCCTAGTTTCCTATAAAGAGTATTTAATTATTTTTCAACCATGACCTCATTAGGTTTTATATAATAGTATGGTACAACCCCCAAAACTTGCAGCTTTTTAGTCAGTATTCAGGGCAATTACTTTTTGAGAACCTTGTGAATCAAAGCAGCCATAGATGGTTTAGTGTTTACAACAAATGCCTCATGGTGAGAAAACGAGAGAAATCTGAAGAAGCATGATCTTTGGATACGGACAGTGGCGGCAGTGTGTCTCAGTTAGAAATGGTTTGGTAGGACCAGAGCAGACACACTCCCCGTGCGTGACCCTGCCTGCATCTGCTAACCATAATCAAACTCCTCTGTTGAGCTTAAAAAAGGACACGGGCCATACAAGTTTGAAATTGATGAGTGCACTGCTACAAGTTCATGACTTTGACCCACAGGGCATTTGATCCCTTGACATTGAGTTTATTTTTCCAAAAGCTACAGCTTGATATTCCAGCACTTAATTTAAGAGAGCAGTTAAATCACGGGGGCCATAATATGTCAAGCGATCCCACTGGTAGTCAGGCGAGCAGGGGCCAAACAGTAGGTAATGAAAAAGCTATGATTGCTTTTCTGTCTCACCAAATGACAGTTATCACCTCGATGACCTGCTCGGGGCCGGGCCCATCTAGAAATGACACGCTAAGGCATAACGTCATCTAACGGGGTAGTTACAAAAATCAATACAAAACCCATTTCAAAGATACTCGGTGTGGGCGAGAGAGGCCCCCTTGCCGCCATTCATTTATTGAATAGGCCTAAGGGAAGAAAAAACAAACTTTTTTTTTCTCTGCTCCACCCCGCGTCAAACTCCTCAGCTAAGGGGGTCTAAGGCACATGAGGCTGATGCTGATAATCGGATTCACAGTCTATTACTTAAACCCTGCAAGGGTTAGCTGGCTGAGGGCGCTTGAGCTCTTTGCATCTGCATCTCTGATGCCGTTAACGAAATGTCAAGTTTGAGAAGAATCCTTCTTCATCCAGCTCCCATCCCCTGGAGGAATCGATGACAGCATTTTGCAAACACATGTATCCTGAGTGGCTGGAATCTGCAGTTATCTGCTCAGGCTGAGCAACCACACCATTCCTTATTCTGCACTGATTTGTTGTCGATACGCAATCAAGTGGGAGACAGAGGGCATGGTTTTGTGAAAGTAAAAACGCTAAGGAGTGTAAAACCAGCTAAATGAACAGGACACACATCAATCCAGACAAGGCCCATCACCCTGGTCTGATGAAAAAAGCGACAGACACAGACAGCTGCGATTTATAGACAGTGACTTACGGGGTGTAATCTAAGGAGGAGAATGGGGGGACATCTTCTATTGGTAAAATTAAGCAACTTCTTTTCCCCTAATCTAAGTGTAAAATATTAAAAATCTAAAAATCAACTCACTAAGGGTTTATAAACGCAATGAAAGCTGAGTAATTAATAACACCTCGAGTGGGCAGTTCTGTTAAATGTGTGTTTTTGAACTGTTTGGGTTTTCCTGGCTTCCTTTGTAACATGTGCAGTTGAAGTCAGTGCTCCTGGGAAACGACCAAACTTACAGAAACTTCAGGTGGGCATTTTTCAATCAGCCAATCAGAGTGGTGTTAGAGTGTTTTGTTTTTTTTTTCAAATTTCTAGTTCAAATTCATTTAGGCATTTCACCTATTTTGCTCATAATTGTGCATGTATTTAAACCTTAGCCATGTCATAATCTTCTGTTTGTTTCAGAATGGAAAATTTCAGCTTCATTCACACTAACCTGCAATACATACTGTCTGGAGTACCTCGCATAACACACACACTGCAGCCATAATGCTGCTACCAGTAAGAATTCTGCTCCATGCTCTTCTGAACTTCTTTTTTTTTGCCACAATGAAAGTTGCTTTGGATAAAAGCTTCTACTAAATGCCCGTAAATGTCTTGATGTGGCTTGACCCTTACCTTCGCAGACAAATACTGTTGCCTGCTAGAAGGATGAAGGGGGAGGAAGGGTGCTGACACCGCTGACTTTCCAGCACTACAGCAAGACACCATAGCACATGGTGTATCAGCATTGAGTCTGATGTGTTTTATTGTTGCGGGAGTAGAACAGAGGCAGTATGAGGGGTCATCCTTTTACTAGTGGCTGTGGTTCTCTGGAAATAGTAGGGCATCACAGGCAGCTTTGGTGGTGAAGCTCACTGTCTCCATCTCCCACTGCTCTTTCCAGGAAATCTTTCTCTTCTCTACTCTGTACCATCTTATTTCCCTTGCCCTCGCCAAGCAACAGCCTTTGTGCACCTTGCTGCCTTCTCCTGCTGATGTATTTCCTGAACCATGGGCCTGCATCTCTGAGGCTGGTGTGCTGGCCCCAAGGTCAAGGTTGCTGCTTCCTTGCAGCACAGAACCCACAATATGTTTGAGTTTGAGCAGCACCTTTGCCTGCTCATTTGCTTTAAATGGGGTCCACCTCCTCGCAGTATCCAGAATAGGGACAGCTCAGGCTACAAATGGTCCTCCAACCACCCACCAAGATGCTGTAATGAACACCTCCATGGCTATGGAGAAAGCTAGTATGGATATGGTAGAGATGGCCTTAATTTGCCCCACTGTTGTATAGACTGCTGTTGTCAAACAGGAAGTTGTAAAGGACTGAGCCAAAGCCACTGGCGCGTCTGGGAGCACCACATGAAGGTCTGTCCCCTCCCCCTTGGTGACCTAGATCTGGTGCCCAAATGTGCCAGAGTGTTCCAGCCAGTCAGAGAAGCCTGGGATCCCTGCTTTCTGGACTGATGTTTCAATCAGAGAGTTCTTTCCAGCTTCTTCATGGTGATGCTTTTAAGGATCTCTAAGGTGTTGCAGAGGTCATTGTTGCCTTCTTCAGGTGTCCTTTCTTGCCCTGATGTACTTGCTCAATTTGTGTCCTACAAGTCTCAGGTATGCTGATCATCTAATTTCTCCCGTTAAAAGAACTATATGGCAATATCTTATGTAACCATTACAATGTATGTTTTTCCACTGTAACCTCTGACTATTATAATGACACTATTATGGCACTGTTGTGTCAGTGTTATGTAGTGAAGTTGAATCAAAAGGTTACCGTGTTGTAGGTTGTTAAAATAATATGAGTATAATAACATTAATTTACTAAAGTTGATCAATAAAAATTGTTAGAAAATGTTTTTGTTTTGCTGAATGATAGTATGCACATGGAAAAGGGACCTCTGTTTCATCTATTTTTAGTTGCAAATTTGATTGTTTCTTATTCTGCGTCTACAGATGCTGATACGCCTATGACAAGAATACTTGTTCAGCTTCCTTATTTTATATTATCTTTCCTTACACACACACACACACACACACACACACACACACACACACATTTCCATTCATAGTGATACAAACACTGTAGCACTTGGAGTGTCTCATTCTAACCAAAGTGACTTCGTCCTGTAATTCAAAAAGCCAGAAGAACATGGATTGCATCGGTGCCAAGAGGGGAAAAAATGTAAATTTAGCTACGACACGCCACCGGAAACCAATAGCAATAAAGGGATTGAATGCATTTGTGAAGTATATTTAAGTCTCTGACACAGCGCTGCGGACTTACACATGCTGAAGTTTTCTATTTTGCAAAAGCTACAGCTTGTGATAACCTATTACAGGACATTCTTCGCTTTCTCTGCCATGAAACGGCGAGAGGGGTGGGAAAAAATTCCATCAGATCCTTCCATCGGAAAATGTAATACAGAAACAAATCATGGCTGGAATTGAAAAGTCACCCTCTTATTCTGCCCTAATAAGTGTCTGCCAAAAGGCCTAAGTGCAGACGTAGGGGAGTACAGCCCAACTCTTCTTACAGTATGATCAGCTTTGACATCTGCTCTGGCTACAGATGGACTACCTCTCTAGCTCATCTTCTTTTTTCCATTTTTTCCTATCTTTTTTCTACTTCTTTCCTTTTTTCCCTACCTTATGTGAGATTGTGCTCATGCAGTCACACAGGGCCGAATACTGGTTACAACAACAAAAGTTCAGAAGATGAAAATCTATGACAAGATTTTGTGACTAGAGTTGTTTTGTTAACCATTTAATGTATATTACTGAATTATTTACATTTATGTTCAATCCTGTTCACCAATGAGTTATCAGTGGAAATTAAATAATACAAAATTACAAAATGTGTTTGTTATTATTGATGAAAAGGACTAAACGATTACTTGATTTTCTGAATATTGTTCTGTCAGCATTAACACTCAAGGTGACATCTAAATTACCTGATACTTTTCAGGTGAGCCACCTAGTTATCTTGATTTCCAGCAATTCTCCTCAAGCTCTTGCACTCTGAACATGCCGCTGTACTGGTAAACAGGTTGTTAATGTTGTTTTCGCGCTTGTGAACACTGATATGTTTGTAGGGTTTGTTTCGGACAATGTAACGATCGCACAAAGTCCATAAAGTCCAATTGAAAAAGCAATCCGCCTCTTGAGTTGGACAATAAAAGAAGGCTAATCTTGTTTTATTGCCTGGAATATTGAACACAGAGGTTGGCTTTGCGGCCTGAAGGCACCGCGACCCCTCATATAAAGCCTGTCACTCTTACTCAGTCCTCGATTTCTATTATCATTTTAGATCCGCTAGAAATGTCCATCGTGAAACAGCCAAGAGGTTCGTTGTGTACATAATTTGGAAACTGACTTCCATCACTGTCTGTATTAGAATACAGACTGTAATATTATGCTGTATCATAAAACTCTAAAATGTGATGTACTTTGAGTTTCCATCATTAAAGGTCTGATTGAAGTAGCTATTTCTCATCTGAGACTGAGACCTCTTGACCTGTCCAAACTCCCCGTTGACACTTCGGCATGAACGTGTGGGAACGAGAGATTTTCACTCTTTCTGTCTGGAGCAAGAGGGACCATCAATATTTAATGAGCAGCTGATTGAAATTTCAAATATGCTGCTTTAGTCATAATCAGATGCAAAAAGGGGTATAAAGTCAAGGGTCTGCTTGAAAAAATGCAACAATTTACGTTCTACATAATGGCAGTTAACTTTCAATCTGGAGCTTTGTTAAGGAGAAATACATTTAAGGAATCTGAATCTGAGTCTTCATTCTATATATTCAATCTGTGGTCTTATCTAGCGTGTCTTTTGCCACATAATAAACTCATTGTCTATGTTAACAACAAAAAAAAAACATCAGCCTTGTTGGGGAATAGTTAGAGACTATAGATTATCTGGTAGTTCATAATTTGTACTAGCTGACCTCTACAGTCCAAACAATATTTTACTAGCTCATCTTTAACTTATAATCGATTCATCTTATTTAACATTTAATCTGTTGTCATAATGGAGTTATATATTCATTATAATATTAGCCATTTCTGAATCGTTTAGGTTAGTGATAGTGATAGGGATGTTAGATGTTTATACTGCTTGTGCTGTTTGTAATGATCATTGAAGTATTTCATTTGGTGCCAACAATGATAGTTCATGGTTTTAATTGTAGTATTTCACTATAAAGGCTCCAGCAATAATGCATTGAAATTAAATATCACACCTGGAAAATGAGAAAGATAGAGGCTTTCCTCTTTATGTGCTCTCTGGGCAAAAAGTTGTATTGTTACTTTTCTCTTTGATAATAAACATATTTATCCTTAACAATGTGCAATTGTCTATTGTGTTTACTTAAAAATTGTCTGTCCAAAGTTACAACTGTATCATGATTTCTTTTAAGCCAAACCAAGTCACGATGCAAAACAATAAGCAGTCCTGCACATCCTCATCACACACCATCTTAAACATCCAATTTAAATGATGATGACACCAAAACACAAACAACCCACAATTGCAGCGTGAAGTATTTAAACCATGTTTTATTTATTTAAACATGATTTATTTAAACTATTAATACATGTTTAAACTATTAATATATTTGTTCATATTTATAAAACTGTTTAAGGCTGGTGTTCCTAAAAAGGGCATCTTATTCACACGAATTTTCCTTTGGGTTGGGTTGTAATTAATTCAACAGATTAAAAAGTCTCTGCTTGGTCTACGTTGATGCATGTGAGGCTCTAATGGGCTCAACACAGGTCAGGCAGAACCTTCTCCTTCTCAGCTGGGTACCATATGAGCACTGTGGCAGTGTGCTGCTGGAGTGTGCCTGATCAGCATCTGTAATCACTGCTGGCCACAGCTGAGCCACAGGTACCAAGTTTACACCATCATTCCTAAACCATCACTCACTTGCCTTAAAGCATATCAAGTAGTTCCGAATACATACACATCTGTCATTTTTGACATTGTGTGACCCACTGTTATGGATAAAAATAAACAAACCAACACATGATTCAATCAAATGCCATAGCCTATATAAAGATAACAGACCTATTAGTCTGTTAGTGTGGTTACTCAGTATCATGACATGATTTGGCCTCAAGTTTGTGGTGGGATAAAAGCTTGGGGAAAAAAACTGTGTAAATTTGAATTTGTCAGGTTTATTGTTGTGAAAAGGCAAACAGCAGGTGAATCTGTATCGTTAGTGTCAGGCAGCCAAGTGTAAGCTCAGCCAGCACTTCTGCCTTTATTTAGTTTAAATCACAAACCACAGAGGATCACAGCCATCTGTCTCTACTGCATGAGGTATTAGAGCGGCTGTAGAAAATCCCAGCCAGTTCACACAGGTTAGGGCAGTGGGAAATCTCTCCTCTGCTGTTTAAATGTGTTGAAAGTTCTCAACCATTACCTCCAAACCCTCTGATCACTGTTTGCTTCAACCTCACATGAGTCCTGACAAGCAGAGAGCACTCCCTGGTTAATGCTGCAAGTGCGTGTGCATGTGCATGTGTGTGTGGGTGTGGGTGTGTATGTGTGTGTGTGTGTTAGGGGAAGCGGCCCATCTGGGGCAGAGGCCCTGGAGTTAACGCCAGGAGCTGGAGGAGAATCCTGTCAGACTAGAGGACACACAGCCAGAACAGAGGTCACACATACACACACTCACAAACACACTCACATACCACTAGGGAGATGGGGGGTGTCCACCTGCGTCAGTGGGCTACTCCAGTTCCATTAGGTTAGAATGAGCTCCAGGCTTGTGTCTTTCTTAAAATATGAAAAGAGGACATTAGACCTAAACACTGTCATGTACATGATATAAATGAGGATGTACTGGAGGGTGAGCAGTATTTTGTTAGTAACTACTGCTTGGGGCTACCGGCAGATGTTGCATTTTGAGGGAGATAAGATGCAGATTTGAGGGAGATAAGATAAGATAAACCTTTATTAGTCCAGCAAGTGTGAAATTTGCATTGCTATGGCAGAAGTGGACAGTGCAAAGTTACAAAGATACAAAGGTAAGAGCAGCAAAAACTGTAAGAATAAAAGCTACACAAGAGTATAATATGAAAAGCCCACTATATACTATACATGTACATAGATATGCATTGCACAGGAGTTTTATTATGTTGCAGCTAGTCTGTCTGGTACCACTTCACAGGGTTGTAAATGAAATATTAGTTATTATTTAGTACCTAATTCTGAACTTAGTAATTAGTAATTGAGTACACTGTTCATTTTACCATTAGCTTATAATGTATTTACACTAGGGCTGTCAGTAGATTAAAATATTTAATCGCGATTAATCTCATGTTTGCCATAGTTAACTCGCAATTAATCGCACCTTTAAATCTGTACTAAATACTGTTTTTAATATTCTTATCAACATAGGAGTAGAAAAATATGTTTGCTTTATTAATGGCAAAAGTGGAATAACACTTTAACACAGTCACACAACTGAAGTTCAAATATTTCTGTAAAAACATTAATTAAATCAAATCTAATATAAAACCAAAGCTATTTGTCACTGCAGGGCGTTATCTAGCTTGTTATTGAAAAACAAGTTCCCAGAGCATTGGAGCGCAGCCATAGCAGCTGCAAAGCATGTGTTGCAAAGCCAGTATTAAAGTCATTTGGTGTAATGGTCAGGCGTCTTATATGGACAAAAGTAATGGGAGCGCCGTACGTGTCAGCTGGTTTTTGCGGGGGTCAGATGTCCCATTACTTTTGTTCATATTAAATAGTTCGGTGCTGGTGTTCAGGGGCGGACTGGCAATCTGTGCGTTCTGCAAAAAGGCCCAAGATGCGGCCGAGATGCGAAAACCCAACCTGGTAAAGAAAGTCCCAGTCCGCCCAGCTCGCGTTACTTCGGGGAAAGCACCGATTTTCAAAATAAAAGGATTTTAAAAACGTGCTATAAAGTAATTGTCGGCGTTAAGTAAATAATGCGTTAACGCGATAATAACGCGTTAACTTTCCTAGCCCTAATTTATACATTAACATACTAACTGGTGCTTATTTCTGCACCAATTAACTGATAATTATGTTTAAACATATAAACAAGCACTTGGCAATTGTGGGAGTCTCAGTTACAATCTGTTAATTAATCTACTGGTTTGCTGTTATTTGCCCCTCATCAACTGTGCATGGTTGTATGGACCACAGCACTTGGGCTTTATTCACTATGCTTTTCTTGCATGCATTTCTGGTTTTTTGACATATGTTCTTTTTACGTAGGATTTCATCTTCACTAAGTGGTTAGGCCTAAATCACAGAAGTGATCCTCCAGGCGGCACGTTTAAAGAAATTTGTAAAGAGTTCCTATTATAAGCCACAGAACAAGACATGCACAGTAGCTCTCACAGTGTTATATCAAAGAGGTCTTGTCTGGAGCAATGCTATGGGAGACCGACTCTTGGATCCCTAAAGAAACATTCATTAGATGAGGTATGTTAATGATAACACAAGTACATTAAGAGCGCAATTAAGACATCAGTGATTACTCATGTCATTAATATGAGTAAATTGTATAGTTAGTAGGAAAGGCCTTCTTTTTAGTGGAAGTAGTTATTACGTAGTTATTAAAAATGTGAACACAGTTCTGAGCCCAATACGACTTTATATGTGTACATAAAGGAAAGTATACAAAGTAGTAAGTAAACAAGGTAGACTTGTGCATTTGGAGGGTGGTACCTTTTGTTCTGTGTGTTTGTTCTTGTCACAAACAAATTATGCAACAGTCTGTGAACGGTAACTGGTGACTGTGAATTTACATGACAGTGAAACAAACCAAGTGTTTATCTTTGGTAGTGTTTCTATGCTAATAAAGCACTTTGCATTTAGCAGAAAAACTGATTTCAGTTCTTTTCCCCTGTCTGATTACTTCAATTGCTTCTGCTGTAGTTCAGTCATGACTGCTGCTTGCCCACTTGTGGATATATTAGTCAATTGGTCAAATAGTTATCTGGTTTATCCAGCATGTGCATGTTTGAACACAGTCGAGACCATGAATCACACCAAAATATCTGGAACAAGCAGAACAGCCCAGATTTTGTTTTTGATTGATTGATTGATTTGATTTCTTTGTTGTTTCTAAGATTAAAGTATAGGGTTAGGATTCTAAACAGTGGAGGTTTCTATAAGACTACACATGAAACAATGTTTCACCATGAAAAATAATATAAAAAACTTCATAAATGTCACTTTTTTATTAGTGTGAAACCAAAACAATTCTCATAAAAATAAGTTTGCTCCCCTAATTTCAGTTCCTCAATAGTGTTACAGTTGTATGCAGCTCTGGTCAAAAACGTGAAACAGCGCCACCCCCAGCCGCGGTGAAACAGAGAATTTCAGAGAAACATGTTTCACTAGCGTCCCATTCATTTCAATGTAAATCTTCTCAGACCCCGTGGCTCGTGGATTTTCGAGGATTCAATGGAATCTAGTGGTAAATAAGTCCCACCCGTGAAACAAGTGACTGCCTACTGTGATAGGGTAGCTCTCCACTTCAAAATGACTGACATAACAGTGTGGCCAATCGCCGCCTTTGTTTTCACTTCGATCTATCTAATGTACTGAGCACGGAGATTGAGTGTGAGACCGAGGCTTCACACATAGGAAAATGGGTAACATATTATTTAGTAGTATTTATTAATAAGATTTATTTTGATTTTATTTTTTATTATTTGTGTATGAGTGCACAGAAGGTAGGGTTTTAGCTTGTTAGCTGGACCACTTGCTAACAATCCCCACTACCACCCAGTCAAGCCGGGCACTCTTACTTAGGGGGAAAAAACCTGCTGTTATGAAAGAGTGATTAACAGCTTCATCAAGAAGACCAGGAGGGTAGAATTAATTTATAAGGTGAGAAAGAGGTTAGATATGTTTTCTTGGGATTTAGAAATATTGATAATTATTTTCTGTTGAAATAAACATTACTTTTACGTGTTTGTAAGATATGCACAATAAAATACTTTTTATATTTTGTAGGGATTTAACATTAACTAAGAGGAGATTGAGGGAAGAGCAGGAGAAAGAAGATACATCAAAACGTGAGGCAGCAAAAGCAGAACATGAAGGTGAAGTACTTGGGGCAGGAAAATCAAGCATGGCGAGGTACTGAGTTTGTTCTGTGGCGCGGGATGAAGGTTGGTTAGTTTCACCAAAAATATTGACCAGGAGCTGCCACTGATTCTAAAATAATTGTTACAAACTCACCCAAATAGCCAGCAACAGCGACATATCCTGTGTACAATTTATAGTAAATTAACCAATAAAAATCATCCATAATTATTTTTAATCCGTTACGTTAACTTTCATTCAGAGTATTTCTTTCTCCTGGAGATTTAACCTTTTAGAGATAAAAAATTTGTTCTCAAATTTGTTCTAAAATATATTGTCAGTGTAACGGCTGTATCTTATAGCTTCGTTATTATTATTATTAATTTGTGTGAGAGAGAGAGAGTGAGAGTGTGTGTACGCTTGGGATGCCGTCAAGGGCAGGTTTACCTTTCTCTCACACTCTTGCCGCTGCTTCACAGAAAAGCGCAAGAAAAACGGGGTCAGAGGTGTCTCATAAACCGACTGGCTTCACACAATTAAACACCTGGAGGTTAAAGTGTAGCTAAAATAATGGCATTCTTGCCACCAAGTGGGTAAATGAGTCAGAGCTGGGCTCTAATAGGATGCAAAGTGGACTCAGAATATCACCATCCACACACTGTCTTTCGTGGATTGGCCCAGAAAACGCACGCGCCGTCACGTTTGCAGCGTCTCCGCTGCATCAGAAAGGTTAAGAATCACCAACCTGAAAGCTTGCTAATTATTACACCTTCCACATGGTCCAGCAGGCGCTGGGGTGGCTACTTCCTACACTCCTCAATGTCACTTTCTCAGGGGTTACAAATTTATAAAGGTCAGAAGGGGGAGCTCCTGGGGAATAGGAGACAGTGTGTGCTGCTAAATGATGTGTATCTGTAGGAGATCCCACTATAGAAGACCTGGGAGGAGGTTATGCCGCCCCCTACAGCTCTGGACGGCAAAGGAGGGCTGAAGGTTGAGGACATTGCAGCAAGGAAAGGGCAAATTTGTATATGAAGCATTTAAGGTTAGGGCTAAAAGGCATTTCTGTCTAAAATGTAACTGTCTAATAGCTACATTTATGTCTAATGGCTTCTTTTTCATTTAGGTTGCATAGATTAACCTCATTAGACCCTTTAGTCTTAAGAAGATGTAAAGACTAAAGTGCTGCCATAGAAGAACCAATTTAGTTAAATGAAGACTCTTTCAAAAGATGTTACTCAAAGTTTTTTTTAATAAAAAGCTTTGAATAACCTTTTACATCTTCAAGACAATAACCTCAAGACAAGAACTGATTATACTTATTATAAGATTGGTTATTTCATTGCAACCTAAAGTTTCAGTAATTAATGAGCAAAACAATCGTTCATATAAATGAAGGCCTCAAAACTATTTAAATTAATGTCTACCATTATTATTCAACTCTTATTTGTGCATTATCTGTGCACATTATTGTACAAGAAAGACTTATTTTTCAGTATAACTAAAATTGCAGTAACAAGAATTTTAGACTGTTTTTATTCAATAAAAGTAGTATTTTATAATAAACCTCTAAAACCTTGAAAAAAAATCTGCCCTGTCTCTACCATACCAGTGTGCTATACTGTAAAGGAGAATAGTGTACTACATCACAAAGTTGGAAGTAAGTTCACTTATTTTTTATCAAATTGATATTATAATCAAAGAATTTCAGATGATTTTCAGACACATTGAAACACGTTATAGTTTTCATTAAGAAATAGCATGTTTCCAGTTTACAGCTTAATATGAACTATTCACCAACAGATATAAACTATTCAGTTACCACCATGATACCACCAGGACTTTTAGGAGTAAGAAAGACCAAGTAAATGTTGTGCCAGAAATAGGCTCCCAAAGCATAGAAATATTTGAATTGAAAATATCAGGAAACAAAAATCCTGAAATAATTAAGAATCAGAGTCACAATCAGAAAACTTTATAGATCCCGGAGGAATTTGCTTATGCAATTACTGCCAGAACAAACAGAGACAGTAACAATATAATAATACAATATAAAGTCATAGATTAGCTACAAATCTTCAGTCATAAGTTACATGACTCTTACTCTTAATCATTTTTTAAGTACATAATAATGAGAAAAAAAATTCCATGGCTTTGGAAATGTCCAGTACATGTTCAGCATGGGAGGTTTCACAGTAAAAAGTGGAACAGGGCAGAAGTTGATATTACATATTGCATATATATTACATACATAACTTTTATTTTTTATTTATTTTAAAGAAGTGAATAAAAATAGCCACTTTGATTTGTTATCACATTAAGTATTCATAGATTAAATTAACATTTGTTACAATGTACGAAACCTGTGCTACCTAGTGCATGATGCTGATGGATGACCAAAGCAGAATGAGGCCATTTACGTCACTGTATGCTAATAGGAAGAGGATATTTATCACATAATCCTGTCCCTATCAGTAAGTGAAGTATCAGTGCTAAAGCGTATGCAAGCATGTTGCTAAAGCAAGACAGCTTTAACCTGCACACTGAAAGTCTAAAACGTCAAAATGCAATGTTGTGGACATGGCGGTGACAGTAGCTGCAAACATTCCACAGTGAGGAGACAAATAAATAAATAAATAAAATAGGAAGGCAAAGCATGGGAGCTCAAAGAAGAGCGTCTATTAAACAGTGCCTGTCGCCTAACAGTGAAGCGTTGTTGTTAGGACTGGTGGTGAGCAGCGAACTTTCAACTGACATTTGTTGTGATGTGCCGTAGCGGGTGGCTGGTCAGTAATTAAAGCACCAACCCTTTGCAGAAGGTGGTCTCTTATGTCACAATGTGACAGGGGATCGAGATGCTGTTACAGCCAAATAGCTACATGGCTGATAGCAGCTAGGGAGGAGGAAAAGAGAGTGGTTTAATGTTTGATTGCAGGGTTGCACGCCATTGTGTGCATCCCAGCTGCTATTCCGGTGACAGCAGAGTGTGAAACGTGGCAGCCTGTTAACTCTTTGAGTCTCATTATAACTCTCTGGATGCCCCAGCCTAGCTTATGTGCCATATGTACTATGTTTAATAAGGATGCAACCAGAGCACATCTGCACAACTGTGAAAAGTGGAATATATATACACACTCCCCTTCCAATTTATTAAAAACCCCAACAACATACTAACAGTCAGTGAACCCAGCACACCTAGGCCTACCTATTTCTGTTGTTGGCCCAACCAGAACAACTGCTCAATTTTAGATCTTATCAATGAATTAACCAAACAGCAGAGAAATGATTTTTTTCTAAATGTGTGTTCATAAATTCATTGTAACATCAAGCAGTCCAAATTCCAGCTTAACCAATGAACAGTCAAATGTGTTTCAGACTTGGCAAGAAGATCAAAACTGGAATGAAAGTAACACTAATGAAAGTAGCCAAGCATACCATGTAAAATGACATTAATACAATAATAACAAACATATAATCCAACTATGGACATGGTTCATTAAATCTGAACACATAAATGTTAACAGGGAGAAACGTGGATGCAATGGTTGTGATTTTATGAGCTCTTTGTTTTTTTGTTAGTGTTTGCAAAAAAAAACATTATGGTCATTTCTTAATTAAATGTCAAAGTTTGGCCTGAGAATATGTCCGTCCTGATCCAGCTACCGCTTTTAGGTACTGATCCCATTATGAGCTCCTCTTATGCAAAAAGTTAGGTGTTAAATTACAGATTGTAGCCCATCTGTTGATGCACAGCTTGTCAGCTACCCTCTGTAACATTCATCACTGGTCAGTTTCTGATCACAAGCCCTCTGTTACTTGGGCAGTGAACCATTCACAACTCAGCAGTGACACTGATATGTTGTCAGTATGGCGTGATGCTGGTGTAAGTATATGTGCACAGCAGTGTTGTTGGAGTTCTTACATTTTCACTGCTATGATTAGTGATCCAGCACAGCCAAGAGCAACTCTTAGTTCGCCATCTAACTTAAGGCCTGAGCCAGTGAAGAAACAGCTGCAGATGATCAGGTGGTGATCAGTAGACTGCTGGTGCTGAATGCTGAGTGGTTGAGACACCTTTAACTAGGAGTCTTGTATCTTTAGGCTCTTTGCAGCCTGCTGCAGTACAGCATTTGTTCCCATTTCTTTAATCTACAAAATATGCGAGGGATAAGTCTGTATGACAGGCATTAAATAGTATTTTTTTTTCACATATAAAGTTATTCAAAATTCCATCAGGATGATTGCAACTTTAGCTAGGAAGTTTCTGTTGCTAACAATGAATGAAATCTGAGAGATAACAGTTAGATTGCATCACTACAATGATTGGTGAACTAGATCACTTTGGATATCCAAAAAAAAGTGGATTTCGATTGGTCCATGATATGATATGTCTGAGAAGCATCTTTGCACTTTACTTATGTTTATCTCAGCACTGCGATTCCTTTGAATGAAAAAGTATTTTTTTTGAACACCGTGGAAAATACACCTGGAATTATGATATCAAAATACAAATTGAAGTGACAGGAGTTCAACCAGGAGCCCTTTTTGTATCTTGTCAGGGACCTAGCAGAGATGTGAAGGTGCCATTTTGATGGCTCTTTTGGCTGTTGAAGGAGTAAGGCAGTCTTTCAGCTCTTCTCACATCACAGCCTGGGATATTACACTCCTCGGAGGGTGTGGAGACACATTCATCATGCCTTGTTTGACAGGGCTGATTAGGGGGCTGTCTCCATGTGTCTCCAAATCCAACCTTGAGCTACTCACCCTCCTGGTTAAAGATGACGAACTGCGAATCTCTCACCCACTCGCTTTCGCTCTCTTTCCATACCATATAATTGTAATAACCAGGAGGATATAATTACTCTGAAGCACTTAAAGCAGTGCAGGGATTTCAGGCAGCATCTGAGCTGCCGGACGGGTGGTCCATATCTAAAGGTATTCAGAGAGCTGCTAAGGCATGTCCTTACAATTTCTAATTGCAGTACATTGCAAGACTCCTTCCTAACACTTACTAAGACACTCCAAGCTCAAGACTGCTGCACTGTTCACACCTGACATGCTGTCAAAATCAGGTCATTAAGTTGCCACGTCAACAAAACATTTTTCATGGATCTACATAGCTGGTTTAAAGAGTGTACATGATGCATAGTGTAAAATCCAGAGGCCAAAGCAAAACAAAAAAAAGTTTTAAATAAAAACTTTTTTTACCAATTATGATTCACTAGATTATCTACATAGGCGTTATTTACATACAATGGCAATCTGTCGCTCCTGATTCATTTGTTTGCACATTGTACAGTTTTTCTTGCCATGGGTCATCCTAGTGCATAGTGAAGAAACTAGGCTAATAAATAAGTAAATTAATAAATAAATTAATAAAACAGGGCCTGTAGTTTGGACGATTTATCAATCGAGTGGATACATTAAACGGATTTCTTAATGAAGTGAAATCTTTATAGGGATTAGCCTGCCACCTGCAAGGTGCCACCTGTTCGGCCTGTATAATTGGCAAACATAGTGAAGCTGAAATCAGCAGAAAAACACTAAGAGAGGGCAAAGAGAGAGTGGTTCCAGTGTCAGGGAAAAAGAAAACAGAAGTAACTGTGAAAAAGAGAGAGCACCTAACTTTTCTGCCTCACTTTCTTAGACTGACATAGACACCATTCACCCCTAGCTGTAACAGAGACACGCAGCCTCACTAATTTATACCACTGAGAAGGAGCCAGTAGATATGATGCATGATGTACAGGTAGGCCTGAGTTACGACTGATGCAGCGGCAACCCACGCTAGCTAATTTAGACCAGCTCCAGATGTTCCTGCACACTTTTATCTGCGCAATTATCTCCTTGTGATTGATGCTCGATTACTCGTTTGCTTTTCAGACCCAGCCAAGAGGGCGCTTCATGGTTCATCCTGATGTTTGATGGAACCTTAATAAGCCCAAAGCTATTACTGTCACTTTGCTATACTAATTAAATGCAATTATGCATTTACATCTTCATAGTTATGTAATGAAGTACATTTAGATTCAATGTGCAATTGGATCAACAGGTTCAGTGTCAAAATGACAAAAATAGTTGCTTTTTTTTTCGCAAAACAAATAAAATATGTGCTCTTTTTTCCATGAACAGAAAGTTTAAAGAGTCTGCAGTTTTGTTACTGCCAGCACTAAGCACAAGTTCAACATTTAACCCTTGGGTAAGCTAAAAAAAAAATGAAGTAAGTTTAGTTTGGTGGTAGGATGGTAAGAGTTGGTTTGGAGGACTTGGTAAAACTGTGTGGGAGGTGTTTGGCCCCGGGGCATGTAGCGTGCAGCAGCATCAGTGTTTGTGATTAGTACATGATGAACAGACTCCAGAGCCCAAGCCCTCTGGATGGGAAAAATGATTACAAGAGGTGTGCCAAGAGACCTAGTCTGCTGGCAGGTCTGCATGGCACTGGCTTTGGGACGGTCGTATGGCACAGGGGCTGCCAAGAGAGGTGCCAAGGACGGGCCATCCAATATCACTTCCAGACTTTTTGGCCTTTTGTCCTCCTGGCACACAATGTCAGCTCACAACTTATGTCCAGTTTCTCGAGTGTAAGACCTGATTTGTTGTTTTTGAACATTCCAGGTCTTTGATTAAGAGACTGAGTTTGAAGTTGGAGTGAACGTTAAGATTAACAGAAATTTAGTTAAATGTATCAATAACAAAAATTATATCCCTCTTATAAATTCTTTTTATATACATTTTTCTCATTCTAAATTGCAGAGACATTCTGTCAACAATGGCAATTCGCAGTGTTTGCAATGGGGTTCATAAGTCAAAGTTAACCTGTTAATGTGGAATGTGAACAGAATGTAAATATACATACAGTGTAAGGTATGCTTTTATATTTAATAGTACATCAGAATGAATTCTATCAGCACCTGCCGATTAGCCTTATTATTACAACATAGCTTTGATTTAAGCCAGCTTAAGAACTACGTTTACATCTGGATCTTGTTCAGTTTTGTTTCTTGTTCAGTTTGTAAAGTTGTTTTCCCTGGAGGAAAGCTTGACTGACAAGAGCAAGTCCTGCCCCATCAGGTCTCTGTGCCTGACTTTCTAAGAGCAAGTAATTGAACTGTATATGAAACAAAACCAGAGCATGAAAACTCACTCTTTGCGCAAGAAATTTAGTGTGATTATCCAGACACTTTAGCAGACACCACCTAACTCTAAATGCTATAGTAGAACTATTCATGTATAAGAATGTGCTGCTTGCCACAGGAATGCCTTTCCTTCAATGCGCTAAAATCTGCAAGCCTGAGATGAAAGAAAAGCTATGAAAATGCCACTCCCAACATGCAGGCACCTCTCTTTATTGCATCAGACTGGACAGCCCACAAATGGGACCTAGTTTCATGCTGCTCCATGAGTATCACAGCTTCACAATTCCTTAAGTACGACAGTTATTGATTTTTTCATGTGTAATTATAGATATTGGGCTGCCTCGGTTTTTCAATATGGATAATTTCCTACCCTTAAAAAACTCACATGAACTTTAGCAGAATAAACAGGCAGCGTACTGTCTTGATGGTTCTGCTCTATTTTTAATGTTTTCTGTTTTTACATAAAGGCTTTATGTTTGTTTCTTTGTGGATTAATGTAGTGCACAAGGATGGTTATGGATTAATATCTCCCATTCTAATTTGTAATCGTGTGATATGAGGATGGTTAAGGATTAAATATCTCCTATTTCTATTGCATAGGGTGTGTGTTGAATTTCTATGGACTCAAATCTAATAATAATTTTATTGTATAGGATTTGGAAGTATCAAGTGCCATTTCTCATTAACGGAGGTTTGCTCACACATTTTTAGAACATTCTATTCTGTGCAGCCATAGGCTATTCAATCCATCTCAAACTCAGTAAACACTTAATAATACAAATCACAAGAGCTCAAAGGTAAGGCCGCTTTTGAGGAAAGTTTGGCATTTTTCCCCTGTCCCTAAATGTGGTTATTAAACTAGAACATTTCATTCTTAAATGTTGCTCAAAGCCTAGAACACTAATGAAAACCCTAAAGCAAGTTTATCTTGAGTCAAGTAAGGCATAACATTGTTTGTAAAATAAACAAAAAGAGTGTTAATTAGTTAAAAATACTAGTGACTGACATTTTGAAGTATGAATTTTGTCAATTTTTAGCCACTTTTTTGTGCCAGAAACCAAATAAGCAAGTCTATTTGAGGTTACTTCAAAACGTAGCTCATTTTAAGAGACCACAGGAAAGTTCAAGTGTCAGATTATTTACAAGGACGCTAAACAGCAAATTAGTCTTAAACTCTACCTAAACTCTATTTACTGTTAAAAAGCAACAGAGCAACAAAGCTTTGATTTTTGTCAGCATGGCTTTGCTTGACTCCTGCTACACACACACACACACACACACACACACACACACACACACACACACACACACACCTCCAAGTGCTTTGCAGATAGAGTGGCAGGGATGTAAGGTTGAGGTTAGAGTGTGTAAGTGTCAGCTCATGGGCCTCTGAAGCTTACATAACCCCAGGTTTCTGACAGTGCCGCATGTCCTCCGCCCCACAGACGGGTAATTTGTTTTGATCTGTGATTATATCGGGCCGTGTTGTGAAGAAGATGTAAACCTCTGGTGGAGCTGTTAGGCAAATCCCAGACACTGCCAGAAACGGCCTCAGGGTCTTTAGTTTTTTGCCCTCTTTCTTTTCTTCTCATTCTGTTGAAAAAAGAAACAAAGACACCTGCCATATTGCAAAGCCCACAGGATCTCATCACACAGTGAGTGTGAGAGTGCAAAAGCGAGAAAAGAACAAGAATAGAGAGAGAGCTAAAGACTGATGGGAGCGTGTCATGGAGAGATTTCAGTATTAATTAGGCCCAAAATAAAGCAGTAATCTCAAAACATAATTCTCCAACATAATTCTCTCTCTCTCTCTGTCTCTCTTTGGCTCCAGTTATAATTAATGTTAACAGGCCCATCCGCCATGGAGAAACCCCCTACAGCAGTCTCCCGTACCTGCTACAACACAACGCTCGGAGCAGGGGGCCAGACATACCTGGGAAATTATCAACTAATTATCTACTAAATATGTTTGCTCATGTTGAAAGAATGGGCCGCTTAATTGCCCTGTGCGATTCCCATTCAGCTTTGAGGGGAAGCTTAGCCAGGCCGGCTTATCTCAAAGAGCTCATTATATTAATACCAGTAATTATGTGTTTTGCTTACTTTTGATGTGGCTGCTCTTGAACAGGAGGCTCCACTGCAGAAATGTCAGAACACAGTACTAGTCAGAAGTTTGGACTCACCTACTTACAAAAGATTTTTCTTTTTGTACATTTTAATTAATTTTAGAAACATAGTGATAATTGTTGTATATTTTGAATTCTTCAAAGTAGCCCTTCACATGGTGTAGCATATATATATGAAGTTGCCTTCAAACATAATTTGTGTTGTGATGGCTGACTTTCTGTTCTTCTTGTCTTTTCTAATCTCCAGCTCGAAATCCTCTGAGTCTGGAAAAGTGGAGACACAGCACGGTTATGAGAGCTTAGGATTAAATCTCCTTATTTTTCTTGTATTATTCATCTCTGTTCCCCAGAGGTGCAGGGTTCAGGGAAGGGAGGAGCCAAAGACGATCATGGCCTCTTGTCCCAGAGGAAGGAGGCATACGCCAAGAAGGCACACTAATTCACTAATGACAGAGAGGGTAATAATTAAAAACAGAAGGGGGGGGGGGGGGGTTCAGGTAAAAAAGAAAGGGGTGGACGTTGCCTGGTGATGAAGGACACAAACATGCTGGTTGCTGGTTGTTTTAGGTTACTTTGATTTAACATTGTATTACATTACTGTAATGATTATGTTGCAATTCTTTATAAAGGAGGCCTAAGAGCGTGATGAAAAAACACTAATAGGAACCAAATCGTCCTGCTCTGGACTGCACCTGATAGTAGAGTTATGATTAAATAGAGGTACTGGGATCAAACAGAGGAAAAATACGCTTCTTAAAGTATTGGTCAATTATCATTAGAATTTTATTTGCAAAGTATTTACAAGAGACTGTTACACATAAACCATACATTGACAGGATAACCTACTTAGATATGTCAGCATTTGAGATTTAAAACCTTTTAAACATTTGATGAATTTAATACATTTGTTATTTTTTTAAATACAATGAAGAAAATGTTAAACTAGAGTAGCTCAAAATGCAAGGTTTAGATGCTGGTGCATTATGAGATTTTAGCTAGAGAGCAGAAGCCACACTGACTATTATAAGTGACTATTATAATCTTTAGATAGTGTTTGAACTATGATGCTTAACATTAGCCATGCAATCTACCTGCAAAATGAGGCTTTTTCGTGGTTCTAACTGTGAAGAACACTGACTGTGCTTTTTAAGAGGATGAAATGGTGATCATCGTTCTGTTGGTCATTTACAAAGCAATGAGAGAGAAATGCTTTAGTTAAAGTTGGTATATTAGCTCTTTCTGTCATTTTAAAACCTTGAACATGTTGGAATCTTTGGGTCAAGCAGCTGCTCTTCACATTTTTTTTCCAAACCTGCAGTTTATTGTAAACAGTAAAAGAGGGTGAAGAGGATTTTTTGGTTTCTGAGGTTAAGGTTAGAGTTCAGTGTTAGGAGGGTTAGGTGTCGAGCAGCAGCTTGTACACACATACAGAAGAACATTGTTAGAAGAGAGTTAAATCATCACAATGGGATCCTCTGATCTGACCTCTCCTTCGTCTCTCTCTCTCTCTCTCTCTCTCTCTCACACACCACTACATGAGAAAAGTTGACACTTTGACACCTTGCCACTGTGAAAATATCGAATTGTCCACTGAGACGACCTGTGCTTTTAAAAGGTTCACTACAGTGCACTGATAGGTGGATAATTTAGTGCTGAGAATCAGCAGACATGTTCATTAAATTCAGTTAACCCTTATCAAAAAAACTGGGCCTAAATGTAACTGTCTGTGTAAATCGTATCTAAATTATTACATCAGTAAAAATATTCAGGTCAATATTTTTGATGAAACAATCCCTGGAACGCGCCGCGAAACACCTTGCCGTTGTCAGGGTCGGTTCTAGGAAGGGAAAGGGGGAGGACGCCACAGTATGGTTAGGATATGATTTAATATAGAAAGACGAAAACCACAACAGTGCCCGACTCAGGGGTAACCCAAAACACCATATACAAACTGAATCACAAAACGAAAACACAACTACAGCACAGAAAGACACAGGGTGACAATCACACCCCTGGTCCGTGTTCCTCAAGCAAACAAAAGAAAACCAAAACGAGGATCCTGCGGGCTCGATCCTCCTTCTCTCTCTCAGCCTCGAGAGCAAACTGCAGCGGGCTGGAACCGAGCACGGAACCAGTACTGACACCGGCAGAACTCAAAGTCAAAAAGGAGGAACACGAACCTGGAAGCAGAGAACACAGGACAGGGTTACACACATGGGGTAAGTGGAATGCAAAAAGGACTTTCAAAACCAACGGATAGTGAACACCATAGGGAAAGACAAATACAGACTCACTGGACGAAGGATCGGCTGGGGCTTAAATACAGAGAGGGAGACAAGACACAGGTGTGACGGATAATGACGGGACGCGATCTAAACACAACGGTTAACTACGTAGGGACCAAGGGTGAAGGGAGCACGGAGAAAACGAAAACCGGAAGTGGCAGGGGGAAAACACGGACGTAAACAAAGGGAACACATGGATTGTAACACGTGGGAAAACATGGACGTAAACAAAGGGAACACATGGACTTTAACACGTGGGGAAACAAGACACGGCAAACGTAAACAAACACACAGACATCAATACTCAGGGGAGGACGAGCGGGTTTTCCTGGAGGAGAGCGAGGTAACCGTTACAGTACCCCCCTCTCCAGGCTGAATCACCTCCCGGGGAACCCAACTCCTCTCCTCGGGCCCAAACCCCTCCCAGTCGACCGGGTACTCCAGCCCACTTCTGCAGCGACTAGAGACGATCAATGACCTCACACGGTGGGCCGGAGTACCATCTACGGAGAGTGGCTCGGGAGGTGTAGCGGTTACCTCGCACTCGTTCAGGGGCCCGGTACAGACAGACCTTAAAAGGGAGACATGAAACACAGGGTGCACTTTCACATCGGGAGGTAACTGCAACTTAAAAGAAATGGGGTTAACTTGTTGTATAACCAAAAAGGGGCCAGCGAAACGAGGGGACAGTTTGGAACACGGATACTTGAGGTGGAGATCCTTAGTGGACAGCCAAACCCTGTCACCCTCCTTGATCGGAGGCGCCTCCCTCCTCCGACGGTTGGTGTGTTGTTTGAACCTGTAAACGGCCCGCTGGATGGACGTGTATGCGTCCTCCCACACCCGCTCAGCCCTATGGAACCAAGCATCCACTCCTGGGGCCTCCGTGGTGCTCTGGTCCCAAGGGCAGAGCGGGGGTTGATGCCCGAGCACACACTCGAAAGGTGTCAGGCCGGTGGAGGAGTGGCGCAGTGAGTTCTGGGCGTACTCTGCCCAGGCGAGGAAGTCTGCCCAGTCGTGTTGTCGGCTGTGACAGTATGCCCGGAGGAATCGGCCGAGCTCTTGAATGGTCCGCTCTGCCTGACCATTCGACTGGGGGTGATACCCCGAGGTCAGGTTGACCGTGGACCCCAGGTGGCCCAGGAATGCCTTCCACACTCTTGACGTGAACTGGGGCCCGCGGTCAGACACGATATCCTCCGGGATACTGTACACCCGGAACACCGACTGGAACAGCGCGTCCGCCACCTGTCGAGCAGAGGGAAGAGAACGGAAAGGTATGAACCGACAACCCTTTGAAAACCGGTCCACCACAACCAGGACTGTTGTGTACCCTTTGGACACCGGCAGATCCGTGACAAAGTCCACTGCTAAGTGAGACCACGGTCTGTCCGGCACCGGTAGGGGCATTAATTTTCCCACAGGGAGCGCACGAGGGCTTTTTGTTATTGCGCAGACGGAGCACAAAAGTACTGCCTGCCTGACGTCCTTGGACATGGAGGGCCACCAGTACATTCGCGCCACCGCTTCCAAGGTTCTCGTAACGCCCGGGTGCTCTGTCGTGGGGATAATGTGAGCCCACTCCACCACCCTTCGCCGCCATGCCTCTGGGACATAGGTCCTGTCAGCTGGGCACTCGGCTGGTATGGTGATACCCTCGAGTGCATCTGCTATCTCGGCCTCTACGTCCCATTGGATGGGATCGGCGAAAAACCGGGGTGGGAGTATGGGCTCAGGCTCTCCTGCATCCCTCTCGGTCCCATACAGCCGCGACACGGCATCAGCTTTTCCGTTTAACTTACCTGGGCGATACGAGATTTGAAAGTAAAACCTGCTAAAAAACAAAGCCCATCGTGCCTGTCGGGTATTTAGCCTTTTGGCCTTTCTAACGTGTTCCAGGTTGCGGTGGTCAGTTAAAACTACAAAAGGTTGTCGGGCTCCTTCCAGAAGGTGGCGCCACTCCTCCAACGCCTCCTTCACAGCCAGCAGTTCGTGGTTGCCGACGTCGTAGTTCTTTTCTGCCTCCGTCAGTTTCCTGGAAAAGAATGAACAGGGGTATAACTTCCTGGGGAAGCCGTGGTACTGCGACAGCACTGTCCCTATTCCCACCTCCGAGGCGTCCACCTCTAAGGTGTACTGTCACTCCGGATCGGGCATCTTTAGGATCGGGGCACTACAGAATGCCCGTTTTAGGGCAGCAAAAGCTGTACGTGCCTCAGGGGAAAACGACAGCTTTTTTGG
>JBBJLR010000007.1:17715884-17726412 GCA_037577145.1 Brachypetersius gabonensis
GAGCCAAGGGGTACCTAAAATAATCTGGTGATGGGATCTGGGCAAAACAATGAAATCACATTTCTCGGAGTGGGTGTGCTGAATCGTGACCGTGAGGGGAATAGTGACAAAACGGAGGGGGGTGTTGCAAACAGGGTGACCGTCCAGGGCATGGACCGTGACAGGTTTTGCTAAGGAACGTGTGGGGATACACAGGGACGAGACGAGAGACTGAGAAATGAAATTCCCAGCCGATCCGGAGTCTACGAGGGCACAAACAGAGGGAACAGGGTTATATTCAGACAAACACACAGGGATAACAAATTGATTTGACAACTGAGAGTCAACCACCTGAGTCGGGACCTCCTCTGTCTTTCTCTTTGGGCAATGCTGCAGCCAATGTCCGGATCCCCCGCAGTAGAAACACACCCCTGCCTGTTGTCTCTGTTGACGTTGTCCCAACCGAGACGCCCCCAGTTGCATGGGCTCCGGGGCGGACTCTCCGGGTGCAGGAGTGACAGTAACTGGTGGGGATCGGTGAGGCTGGAAGGACCAACGACGGGGTGGAGAGACGCGGGAGGCCGGCCTCGATCCCCCAGACGTCTCCCTCAGGTGGAGATCCAGGGAGATGGCCAACCCGATCACTCCCTCCAGATCGAGGTCCGCGTCCCGGCAGGCGAGCTCCATCTTCACCGCGGGATTGAGTCCATCCCGGAAAGCGGTGAGTAATGCTTTTTTGTTCCAGCCGCTCTCAGCGGCCAGAATCCTGAATTCTAGTGCATAGTCACAGACTATGCCCTGCTTCAGTCGGAGCAGACGCGTACCGCTCTTCCTTCCCTGCCCGGGGTGATCGAACACCGTCTGGAAATGATGAATGAAGCTTGCGTAGGAGGCAGTAACCGGGCCTCCTCCAGTCCAGACCGCCGCCGCCCAGTCCTGAGCCCGCCCCTTCAGCCGCTGGATGACTGTGGAGATCCACTGCTGGTCCGTAAGACCCGGATTCTCTGCCAAAAACAGTTCACAGCCTAATAAGAAGTTCTTACATCCGTTTGGGTCTCCTTCATACCGTTCTGGCAGGGATGAGTGATGTGCGACCCCTGATAGCGGCCTGGCAGGCTGCGCAGCGGACCCGGTCTGCGTTGTTGAAGCAGATGGTGCTGGACTTGGAGTCGGGGAGGCCGTGGTCCGCCTCCGATTCTCCACCATCTCCTGTACTGCTGCTGTGAGGAACACCAGTTGTTGACAATGCTCCTGTAGCTGTTGGGAGATGGTGGTTTCTGACCTCTGGCGTGGAACAGGGGGCGTCTGGTCTCCAGGCAGGGGGGGTTTTGCAGCGTCCATGGGTGAACGGTGGAGTCTGTATTCTGTCAGGGTCGGTTCTAGGAAGGGAAAGGGGGAGGACGCCACAGTATGGTTAGGATATTATTTAATATAGAAAGACGAAAACAACAACAGTGCCCGACTCAGGGGTAACCCAAAACACCATATACAAACTGAATCACAAAACGAAAACACAGCTACAGCACAGAAAGACACAGGGTGACAATCACACCCCTGGTCCGTGTTCCTCAAACAAACAAAAGAAAACCAAAACGAGGATCCTGTGGGCTCGATCCTCCTTCTCTCTCTCAGCCTCGAGAGCAAACTGCAGCGGGCTGGAACCGAGCACGGAACCAGTACTGACACCGGCAGAACTCAAAGTCAAAAAGGAGGAACACGAACCTGGAAGCAGAGAACACAGGACAGGGTTACACACATGGGGTAAGTGGAATGCAAAAAGGACTTTCAAAACCAACAGATACCGAACACCATAGGGGAAGACAAATACAGACTCACTGGACGAAGGATCGGCTGGGGCTTAAATACAGAGAGGGAGACGAGACACAGGTGTGACGGATAATGACGGGACACGATCTAAACACAACAGTTAACTACGTAGGGACCAAGGGTGAAGGGAGCACGGAGAAAACGAAAACCGGAAGTGGCAGGGGGAAAACACGGACGTAAACAAAGGGAACACATGGATTGTAACACGTGGGAAAACATGGACGTAAACAAAGGGAACACATGGACTTTAACACGTGGGGAAACAAGACACGGCAAACGTAAACAAACACACGGACATCAATACTCAGGGGAGGACGAGCGAGTTTTCCTGGAGGAGAGCGAGGTAACCGTTACAGCCGTGCTACAAAATATAAAAAGTATTTTATTGTGCATATCTTACAAACTCGTAATAGTAATGTTTATTTCAACACTACATGATTAACAATATTTTTAAATCCCAGGAAAACATAACCTCTTTTTCACCATGTAAATTAATTCTACCCTCCCAGTTTTCTTGGTGAAGTTGTTAATCACTCTTTCATACCAGCAGGTTTTTTTCCCAAGGATTTCACCAGTGCCCAGCGGTGGTGGGAATCGCTAGTAAGTGGTCAAGCTAACAACCTTAAGCCCTTCTTTCTGGGCACTCGTAGACTAATAATAAAATATAAAATAAAAAGAATTATTATTATTAAATACTGGTAAATAATGTGCTACGTGTTTTGTTATATATGACGCTTCAGTCCCACACTCAAGGTCCGTGCTCAATACATAGAATAGAACGGAGCGACAACAAAGGCGGCGATTGGCCACACTGTGTTGGTCACCATGTTACATCAGTCATTTTGAAGTGGATAACTACCCTATCACAGTAGGCAGTCACTTGTTTCACGGTTGGGACTTATGTACCATAAGAGTCCTTTGAAACTTCCACGAACCACGGGGTCTGAGAAGATTTACATTGAAATGAATGGGACGCTAGTGAAACATGGTTCACTGAAATTCTCTGCGTTGGTGTTGGCACTGTTTCACGTTTTTGACCAGAGCTGTATACAACTTCAACAGGAACTGAAATTAGGAGAGAAACCTCATTTTTATAAGCATCTTTTTTTTCACATCAATAAAAAAGTGATATTTATGCAGTATTATTTTTCTTGGTGAAATATTGTTTCACCTGTAGTCTTATAGAAACCGCCAATGTATTACTTGTAAGTGATATATTACCCGATCAAATGTTCAGTGGCCTTGGATTAAATACAAACCCAGTTACACCAGTTACTGAACATGAATATTATAACATAGCATTGATTGAATCCACTGGAATGTTTTTTTTCATCTCTAGTTTAAAAGAAAGAAAGACGTTATGTAGAAAGATGATTTGCTGTGATCTTGTGGCCTGTCAGTCCAGAGAACTCCCCAGATCTGGCGTAGCCTGGGCCTGGGACTACACATGTAAGGACTATACACATTACCTCATGTAGTAAAAAAAACTAAAATCACCCTGTCTAGTCTAGCATGGAATTTGGAGCATGTTGTTGGTTAACTCGTTAAATTATAACTCTTTAAATGAGAATCGATCCTTCAGTTTCTCACTCTGATAACTCTCAGAATTTACACATTAGATTAATCTTAGTTACAGAATCAATGGTAGAAGCCACTGAAAAGAAGTCTTAAGACTGATAAATCTATATTAAGAGTGGAAGCATTTAAGATATAGAAACACAAGCAGTGCCTTTTACTATGTCCAACTGATTTCTTCTTCTTTCCCCTTTTTTTCTTTTTCAGGCTTGCTGTCTTTGACACAACACTTGGAGATTCAGTGAGTACAATAAAGCCTTTAAGGACCTCTTGTGTGAGGTAAAGGACAGAAGCTTCAGGTTGGTTTTGCCTTACACCTGTGTTGTGACAACACGTCTCACCAGACATTCAGATGTGGTTTTGAAGCTTGACTGTTTTTTTAAATCTTTTTTTTCTCCTTGCTCTGAAAGAGCTGCTTTAAATGGAAGAACACATGGCACACCTCCAGCAGATTATTACAATGGCTGTGCTCTGGAGTGTCAGGCCAACCGAGCATCTTTGAGAAAACAAAAGACAAATTTACATCTCTGGGTACGCGTGCAGAAAGGGTAGCCTGCCATTTGAGACATAATATGGCTAATAAATGCAAGACTTGACATTAGAATAGTGAATTGTAATCGTGAGGGAAGCAGGAAAGATTATCTTATTGGATAAACCACAACGGATGTAAGTAGTTATAGTCCTGCAGTTATTCCCACTGTCCACTTTATTTCATGAACTCGCTTCATTTATAGTTCCACTATGTGGTGGATTTGCCCATCATTTAAATAAACTTGTTTCTTTACATCATTGATCAGTGTCACTGCTGGGCTGACAGAAGTCCCCCACCCAAATTCAGCTATGTGGTCAGAAACTGACCATTAGATGATTGCACATGATGGCTACACCCATTACTGTACACCAGTAAGGCAGAGCTATAAGGTCCACAGTAAAATCAACATTGCTAAATTAAATCATTATGGAGAACAGGGGTTCATAATCTGGACTGATGTATACTAAAGGAGTCCACTGAACAGATCTTCTACAAAACTGGTTAGTACACATCAGTAGTACTCTAGTAAATAGTAAATCTGCACTTAATGTTATGTAAATGTGACTTTATGTAATCATTTGTGTGCTCACAGCAGTAATTAATTATGAAATAATTCACTAGAACCATGTAACATTATGCTGACACAACGTAATGTTGTCATTGCCATTACAAGTAGTCACCATGACAGATACATTCATGTTTGATGTAATGACCTTAAATTTGCATGGAAAATAGTGTTAATTATACTGAGGCTTGTAATTACACTATATGTGTGATAAATACAAAAGGGAATCCAAATGCAGAGGAGCAAAAAATAGTAGATTCATTTACAAGATAAAGTCTGCAAGGCAAAGGGGAAAAACCAAAGTCCAGAGCAAAAGTAAAAACAATAGAGAATCCAAGAAAATAATCAAAGTGAGTCCGTAGAGACGTAGAGAGAGTCCAAAAAGCAGAAACAGGTTGGTAACTAGAATCAGAATCAAGATAAGCAGGCTTGGTAACTAAACAAGACTAGTATACTTCGCACTGTGTCCTTGTTAGCACTGTCTATATATACCTCCTGCCACTTAGTACTCAGGTGATGCAGCCTAATTGGTCTGGTGGAAATCCTGGAGTGATGTTCAGGATTGGGCTGTTCTATAGGGCCTGTTTGCCACTCCCCTTCACCTCCTGTGCCAGGCCTTACAATATGGACAAAAGTATTGGGAGCACTTGGCCATTATACCAACATGGTTTTTAATGACACTGCATTCACATACATAGAATTTATTATAGAGTTGGTCCACCTTTACAGTATTAAAAGCTTCCTCCCTTTTTGGAAGGTTTTCCTCGAGATTTTAGAGCATTTCTGTGGGAATTTGTGCCCTTTCATTTTATTAGAGCATTTATGACGCTGGGCACTGATGTTGAATGAGAAGGCCTGGCTCACAATCTCCGTTCCAGTTCATCACAAAGGTGTTGGATGGGCTTGAGATCAGGGTTCTAGGTGGGCCAGTCAAGTTCTTCCACACCAAGTTCACCTAACCATGTTTTTATGGAACTTGCTTTGTGCACCGGTGTACAGTCATGCTGGAATTGAAAAGGTTTTTCCCCAAACTGTGTCCACAAAGTTGGAAACATGGCATTGTCTAAAATTTCTTGGTATGCTGAAGCATTAAAGTAAAACCCTTCGCTGGAAGTAAGGGTCCTAGCCAAAACCCTGAAAAACAGATATGTTGCAATATTTTGTGTCTGTAAAGGATCTCCTAGTTATGTTTGTACACCACATGGTTTAAAAGGTGCAATGAAATGAAAGAAAAAAACAATGTCAAAGAGGTAATGGTATTCTGGATTTTACATATACTCTTTCCCACCCATAAAATTAACAGGGTGTTATGCCACCCTGGCTTAAAAAATTGAGAAAGACTAACAGTTAATGCCTTAAGAATCATAAGACTAACCGCAGAGAAGTACTGAGAGTTGAAAAACTGCTTTGAAGCTTTTCTTCAGTCTAGCTACAAAAGGAATTATTTCTGTTAACTTAGAAGCCTAGATCTGGCCTTGTATCTTCTGCTAACAAAAAGAAAAAACTTCTTCCAGCAGACTTAATTCAAATGCTCACTCAATGAAGTACAATAAAGTGTGCAAGATTGTTTTACACGACACCCTGTTCCTTTGTAATAAAAATCATCACTTCAAGATCCATTAAGCCATCAGCCCTGGTGGTTAATGGATTGCAGGTTATCACATAAGTTAAATGAGATCTCTTTCTGTATGAATTTTAAAGTAGACTACCAGCAGCCCATCTCTCAAAGAGATGATACACTAGGCCTGTGCTTTGCAGTGAGAGAGTGAGTGGTGGTGGTTGGCAGGGGAGGGGGTTTAAATGAACTTCCATTACCAGATAATGATCCTTAAAGCAAGCTGACCTTGATTCGAATAGACAGCTAATTGCCTGTTCACACCTGTAACAGTGATGTTTTTCATCTTTTTAACCATGAATGAACTACCTTGGCCCATGAAACTTGAAGTGCCTGTGCACCGAAATTGGTTGCTTGCTAAATTAACTGCCAGTTTTCCCCCACTCCTCCCTGCTGGCGATAAGAACTTTTTCCTGGCTTATTATCCAGCTGATAAGACACTGATTCAAACGAATCTCCACATACAGCAGAATCCAGCCGAGAGCAGGCCTCCAGATAATAAAGGCTCTTATCACACAGGAGGTTTAAGTATATACTTTACATATTTAAGGAGATCCTTACATCATGAAGCTCATGTTTCAAGGGAGAATATTAAAAAGTAGCCCAGCAGTTTGGCAAGGTTAAACGAAAGGGGGCACCAGTTTTGACAAGAATATTCTTCATGCGGAATAATCCAGAGCACCGTTATAATCTGAGACTACGAGACCTGAACACGCAGGGATTCTGGGATCGGATGAAAATGGGAGATATAATCGACGGCCCCAGTGTTCTATCTGCAGGCGTTTGTGTGATTTCTCCTTCATGTCTGCTGACTCATTTTGACACTCTGTAGATGAGGTTTCTTAGGCTTATGCTTGTTAAACTTTGTGTAATGTCTTACTCATATCAAGCCTTATTATAAGGCCACTTTAGGCCAATTTCTAATGCTATAACTATGCTCCTTCAGTCTGAATCTGGGAAGAAATTATGTCCTGTATGACTAATTTATCCTTTTAATAAGAAATGAGGATTTAGAGCCACAACATAACTGTTTTTTAACAATTGGTTTCAATTCATTAATTGCTCCAACATCATTTGACCTGTTCTGATATCATATATCCTGATGTGCCGACTTATGATGCTAAAACAGAGGTGTTGTTTATGAATTAATTCGATACTTAATTGGAAACCCCTACCTCCATCTTGCTGAAGCTCATTTGATGAGGCACAATTGAAGTCATTCTCTGACTCCTCATTAGTGGTCAACTGTTCTTAACTGGATCATTTTGGTTAGTTGATCACTCTCAGCCAGTGAAACTGACTGAAAAACTGGTACATCAAAAACAGTACATCAACTCCACTATGGCTGACGTACCCGTACCAGTACCACACAGTGTACCGCTACAACCCAAATAATAGGCAATTTCAAGAAAGATTCCTGATGCCTGATTTTTTAAAAACACTTTCATGGTGAAGGGTGCCTGATGAAGGAAAGAAAACGTCTTTATTTATTACTATTTTACTATTATTAGCATTACGTATATAAACTGTCATGTCCTCTTTCTGTTTTGTTAAGGGGGTTTTTATGTTGAGGTGTTGTAAACACTCACCCAGCCAGTGTAGAGACATCAATATATAAAGTCGGCCAGTATTTTAGTTTAAGTGATGGACAGTTTTGATTTGTTCTTGGTTCAGTGCAGTTTAGTATTTAAGGGCCTTTGTTTTGTGTACAGGGTTTGGCATACCGTCATTATCCCGGATGTACATTAGGGGGCGGATGTACATTATGGACACAAGACTTGCCAAAACGGCACTATAGCCAATGGGGCAGGTCCTTGAGTGCCTAAAGCTGATCGAGGAGATGACATATGTTCAGAAAAAATTTAATTAACTGATGTCTTTGAAAAATAAAACATTATTTTTTATAATTTTGGAATTAATCTAGATTAATCTAGATTAAAATGGCTCATTTGAATTCTGTCACAGTTCCTGCCTGTGACCATTAGGGTTTGCCATTGACTCTTGGAGCGTTCCTTCCCTCACCTTATTTCACACCTGTTGTATATCTTGTCACTAATTGTAAACTCATCTGTTTTGTGCTCTCTTGATTAGCCACTGTCCTCTCATTGGGTTTTGTCTTTTTCTCAGGGGTATTTGTCTGTCATCTGGCAGCGGGACATACGTCCGTTCACCTGGGTTGTTGTCCTTGTCGTTTCTTCGTTTGTCCAGAAATAAACCTATCAAAATACTATGTTGCCATCGAGTTTTCTCTATTCTTCCAGGACAAGGCCGATCCTTGACAGAATGTCCTGATCATCAACAAGGTACCAATCATTCGGTGCTGAAACCTCCGGGCTTCTTTACCGGAGTCACCACACCTCAACAGCCTCGGCGAATCCATAGCGCCGGTAGAGAACCGGGTAAATCTTTTAACCGTTCTCCTGAATCCTGTTTGTATGGCTTGAGACAAGGAAACTCTTCCGTACATGGCTATGCAGAGGAATTTCCGCGTCCTGGCATTCCAGATAACGTGGAACGACACCGCTCTCAGCCCAGCTCCATCTATTCCAGCTCCACCTATTCCAGCTCCACTTAGCCCAGTTCCACATGTTCCAGCTCCACTCAGTCCAGTTCCACCTATTCCAGTTCCACCTATTCCAGCTCCACCTATTCCAGCTCCACCTACTCCAGTTCCACTCAGTTCAATTCCATTCAGCTTAGCTCCACTCAATCCAGCTCCACCTATTCCTGCTCCACTCAGTCCAGCTCCACTAAGTTCAATTCCACTTAGACCAGTTTCACTCATTCCCAGACAAAACAGTTCAACTCCTCTCCGCTTCGTACTGGTCAGTTTTACACAATTTAACCCTATCTCAGTTGATCACTCTGCATTTGCAGCCGCACCAGTCAGCCCAGACGACTTCACTGCCGCGCCAGCCAGCCCAGACGACTTCACCGCCACACCAGTCAGCCCAGATGACTTCACCGCCGCGCCAGTCAGCCCAGATGACTTGTATGACTAATTTATCCTTTAGTCATACAAGAGCAAACAGCGACTGCTCGCTCTTAACCTGCGGCTGCTGCTCGTTCCGCACTGCCAGCTCCAGTTCACTCTCCACCACCTTCGACTGTTCGCAATCCACCGACAGCAGCTCCTCGCACTCCACCAGCGGCGGCTGCTGAGAATGCCTCATCCCCAGCACCAGCTCTCCCACGGGGCGCCTTAACTCTGGCGTCGACAGCCCAGTCGGATGCCTCATTCCCAGCGCCAGCTCTCCCATGTGGCGCCTCAAATCCGGCGTCGACAGCCCAGTCGGACGTCCCATCTCCCGCGCCAGCTCTCCAGCATGGCGCCTCAAATCCGACGTTGACAGCCCAGTCGGACGCCTCATCTTCAGCGGCCACTCTCCAGCTTGGCACCTCAACTCCAGCGTCGACCGTCCGGTCAGACGCCTCATATCCAGCACCAGTTCTCCAGCATGGGGTTTCTACTCTGACGTCGACAGTACAGTCGTCCGTCTGCACCTCGGTGCCAGAACCCAGCATGATCATCCTGCCTCCGGAATCAGACTCTGGACCGGTTGTCCAGCCGTTAGAGCCGGACTCCAAAGTAGCGTGTTGGTCTGCAGTATTGGGGAGTTCACTGGCCTCGATCCTGGTTAGACGGGGCATGCCGTCTCCTCTGCCATGCCTGGCGGAACTGGCGGAATTTTCTCGTGACCCCCCCATTCCTATGGTCGGTAGGGACTGGGTGATTCGTCTTGGGTGCCCCGGAGTTGTGCCTTTGTGTGGGGGCTACTGTCACAGTTCCCGCCTGTGACCACTAGGGGTTGCCATTGACTCTTGGAGCATTCCATCCCTCACCTTATTTCACACCTGTTGTATATCTTGTCACTAATTGTCATCTCACCTGTTTTGTGCTCTCTTGATTAGTCACTGTCCTCTCATTGGGTTTTGTGTTTTTCTCAGGGGTATTTATGTCGGGGTTTGTCTGTCATCTGGCATCGGGACATACGTCCGTTCACCTGGGTCGTTGTCCTTGTCGTCTCTTCGTTTGTCCAGAAATAAACCTATCAAAATGCCACGTCGCCATTGAGTCTCCTCTGTTCTTCCAGGACAAGGCCGATCCATGACAAATTCTGTCGACGGCATTCAGAATATGTGTGCTACCCAAATAATGACTAAAAGTAAGTCTTTGAGAACGGGTTTCTCAACTTAATTTTGCATTGCAAACAACCTTAGTCTTGTCGAGGTTTCCATTGGGAAGCTTCTTAAAAATAAATTTTAGTACATCACATTTGATGTGGTAATTTCACAGCATGGGCGTCATTAGGTCTATTTTGTGGGGTTTGAAGCCCAGCCCCCCCCCCCCCACCCCAAAAATGATCCCAAGCCACACTAAATATATAGTCATTATTCTACTATTTTTAAATTATATATCCAAACATTTCATACA
>JBBJLR010000007.1:17741594-17763399 GCA_037577145.1 Brachypetersius gabonensis
ACACACACACACACACACACACACACACACACACACACACACACACACACACACACACACACACACACACCTTTTTACAGTTTCATCTTTAAAGCATAGCAGTACTGCCCCCATATGGCAAAGCATACTCATTACACATCAACCAGCTTTAATTAAGACACATAATGAACACATACACACACACACACACACACCCCACACACAAACACACACACACACACACAAATTGCATTTCCCAATACTGAAACCACTTTTTCAAAACTCTTTACACAATGAGCACAGCAGTGCTTCATGATGGCTGAACTGTGGATGGTTGTAAGTTCCAGGGCAGACAGAGTTGAGTATAATATTTTGGTGGTGTGTGAAATAAACCAGTAATTCTCCTACACAACACAGAGTGCCTAGATGAACCGTACCTGACCTTATTACCAGAATATGAGAGAGGGTCTGTGCCGATGTAAATGCTTCTGCTGTTGTGGTGTGGGATACTGTGATATTCTACCACTCCGTTGCAGTCACAGAGTGGCCTGCAGGATACCCAAGTCTTCATCGTTTCTGCTCCATATTCTCCCTTCCTGAACTCTATAAAGGAATTCTCTGTCTGGAGGTTTATGATCATCATCCACATGATCAAATGTCCCCACCTGGTGCTGTGAATGCTGGGTGCCAAAATATTCCTGCTAAACATTGCCAAAGTCAGATAAAGCATTCCAGAAGATACTTCCAAGATGCATCACTAAAGAAAACATTAGATGTGACGGGGATGAAAACTTGTGACTAAACCCAGAGGAGGAACGGACTCACATGGAGTATAAAGAAAAAACATTGTAGAAATGTTTGGCTTGTCTTACTTATATACATACTTATATACATATACCAAAATACTTACAAGCACTACTCACGTGTGTGCGCGTGTGTGTGGGAGTGTGTGTGTGTGTGTGTGTGTGTATGTGTGTAAAGAGGATGCTATACTGTATCTTACTCTATACTATACAATATGAAATGATTAGTGAAACTGTATTTGTTTTGTTTTTAAATCCAGTCAATACAGTATTCTTTGTAATGTCTGTTGTTACTGTTTTTGGGTCTTTTAGTTTTTTTGCGATAAATTGTTCTGCAGGTAATGTGATAATGTTTTGATCTTTTGAAGCAATTTTGAAACATAAGTGAACTGTTTCAACAGTTGTAGTGCATTTTGGAGGTGCATTCATGCTACAAACTGTGTAGAGTGTTTTGGAAAGGTGGCTTCAGTATTAATAAATTGCAATTTAAAAAATTGTACAGTGTAATTGTAAAAAAACTGTACTAGCTGAAAGGGTCTTAAGGACATAGTTCAGAAAAAAGTAACACAAACAAACTGCGTCAAGTTGGTGAGTAATCTCAGGTAGACTTTACCTTTTGATGCTGTATGGCACTTTCATTTATAAAATGAAGAATTGCATGTACCTTTAAGAACAGTAGAAGCATATAGCAGTTTTTCCACACACTGACAGAAAGCACGTAGGCAAGTCTTCATAAGAGTATGTAACAGTTCTGTGTATTGTGAGGCAAGTCAATGTCATGATTAAGTTTGTGCAATGCCGACATGGTGTAAGTTTCCATTATTTGTTAGCTCTTAACATTGTAGCTCCAGTGCAAAATGAAATAATCATATTTCTGAAACCAAATGCATCTTGGCTGATCATCTACATATGCGGTGAGGGGGGATTTGCGTTCGTTTTTATGTAACGTCTTTCTTCGAGTGAGGTTTGAATCCATCTGGCAGAGGGGAAGCGGACCACTGCATGCAGACAAATTGAAGACTGAGGGCCTGCCACCATGCCGTTGCTGATTAGATTTCTGAAGCCGCATGCACATATGCACACTCAGCTGTGATAGTGTTGCCTACAGTGCTTTCTGCTCCCACAATGGGGATTTGAATTGTAATTAAGTGTAATTGTGGAGGGCAGCAGGGCTGTGGCATGCAGTCAGGGAGTGTACATTAGACAGGCTACAATACAGCGACTATGGCATGGCAGAGAGAAATGTGTGTGGACGGCCTGTACCCTGCACACTATTCCCTCAGCTGGGACAGCACGTTTCAGCCAGACTCTGTGAGCATTAGCATCTCTGAAGAAAAGAGTACAGCACATTTATGATGTGCATTTTATTATCTGTACATTTAAATAAGGCACACTTGGTAGCCAGCAACCCAAATATAAATGGTGTACTGTATTTTCTTTTTTCTCAGTTTGTAGAAATAATGAATTTTAAGTTGGGTTTTACCTCATCATATAAGTTGTTGCACTGCTATTGATTGTATAAAAGTACCGTATTTTTCTATAGAATCTGCCTTATCAAGTGTGTCACCCTTGACATATTAATATTAATTGTATTTAAAATAATCACTTATACAATGTATATTTAAAGATTTGAATCTAGGAATGTTTTAAATAACTTATTTCAGATTAGGGCTATTAAATCTTATTATAATATAGTGGAATTATTCATTTATTTTAATTATTGTGTGCTTAATTTATTGGAGATTTAATCACCACTTATGAAATACAAGGCATTATGAATATTATTTTCTAAATATTTAATTTTTTCAACAATATAATTAAGGCCTGAGGTCTTAAAGTAAACTTGCATATTTTATGAAAAGCATTGTATACTTTTTTCGTAGTCAAATTTCATTCAGAACACTGGCTCTGAACACTGGTTGGAGGGAGAGAGTGGGACAGTATGAGAGAGCGCAAAATAAAATATTACCATCTCTAACTGCTCAGCAAACATCAATATGAGCTAAGATTCCCTCCGGTCTTTTTAGCCTGAGCGCTGAAACTGAGACAGCGCTTAAGTTTCCCGTCTCAGGGGGTGGCGAAACGGCTGCATCTCGAAGGTTCTCGGAGGAATGGCACTCTGAGTCTCTGGAGAGGTGTGATCGAGCAGGCACGGCTCACTAGCAAGCATCTGCTGGAGAGCAGGCCTCATAAAAACCTAATGAAGAGACAGAGAGTCTCGTTACCAAGGCCAGAAAACTCCACTCGGCTGGCCCCCCTGAGCCCGGCCTATATAATACTGAGGAAATATACAGGACAGTGAACTGATCACCACATTCGTCATTCTCAACCAAAACAATGTCACTTAATATCCTAATTACACCCACTGGACACTTTATCATAAACACCTGACTTGTACTTTTACTCTGCGGCTGCTTTATGAGGTCAGCCTACCTCATACAGTCTGTACGTTACAGACAATTACAGATTGTTATGTACAATTTGGCAGTCACTCTCTGCCTCACTCATGACTTTTCAAAGGGTCCCCGTTAATCGTATATATATATATATATTGTATAGTGAACCATTCTCAACACAGCAGTGGTACTCTGGGTGGGTACTGATAAAGGGTTACAGAATGGCTAAGGAAGGGGTTTGTAATAAAGTGGATTTAGTATGTTTGTCCTATATGAATCCTTGAGTGAATGGATCATTAGAAGTATTGTGAGAGATCTTCATTTGTGAAGATCATAATCACAATAAAAGGCACGATGCGGCAGCCACTGAAAACAATACAATTACTGAAGATAGCAGTTTTTAAATGTCCATCAAAATGAATTTTATTCATTAAAACCCACATATTCTTTACTTATGTTATGAGGTTTTGATTAAAAATGTCAATATCCGCCTTTACCATGATGAAGATAATTCCTATCATGAACGTTTCTACAATGCCTGCGTGGCAAAACGAGCCTGGCAGAAAGCGGCATATCACACCATGAATAATGCACATAATGGAAGGGTCTCTACAGTAATCCGACACATCCTTATGAATTATAATGTGCTTTTTCATATTTATTATATATTATCATGCCATTTCTCATGCTTCAGAGCAATTTATCACTCCACAATTAATTATTAACCTGTGCAAAGATTTTGGCCTCATGCTCGGGGAGAGGCACATGCATGTCCAACATAGTGGGAGATGACAACTACTTAGGCCCTGTCAGAGCCATCGGGCTCTTGAGACAAACAGGACGAATAATCGAAGAAGACTCCTCCTCTCCATTATAGAGGGATTATCAGGGTTATTTGTATGTAGGAGTGCATTAGCACATAGTTAGAGGGCAATTTCAGCTTAATAAGAAACCATCGCTGTTTTAAAGCTAATAATTGCCACACAGCTTAAGACCGTGTTTTAATATCTTGGATCACATTTGCACTAAATGCTCAAATCAAACAAAGCAAGAAGAAACACACTGATCTGTAAGTGTCGGTAAAAAATGCTCTGACCTTTTCATTTTAAAAGATAAAGGAACATTTTCTATTATAATTTTTTTGGAGGTTTTCAAAAAAGTTGGGGGTTTAATAAGAGCCACTATCTTATTTTCTTATTCTGCACAAATTCAGACTATTTTGTAGTCGGTTTGAACCTGGGCATGTTAGACTTGAGCAAAGCAGCATGTCAGGTGGGTTGAAGTCATTTGCAGGCCGCAGACTTTCACTCTGATCGGCCCTCGGGATTTTAGCGACGTGAAACTGAGCAAAGCCCTGCCCTCTCAACAACAATCTGGATTGTGGCGATAACAAGTGAAAAATGTTGGAAGCAATCCACTTTGCCACCACTAAGACCTTTCCTATCCCTCCACTTCATTAGGAAGTGTCTAATCTCAGCAGTCTCACAGGCTGATAAGGCCCCAGCCACTAATGCTGCCAAGTCAAAGTTCAAGCCGCCTTCGATGTTTCGATGCTTAACTTACCCAAGTTCCTGCATGTTCATTAGACAGTTTTATCTGCTGCTTCTTCTCCAATAACCATCGAGATAGAGGAGGCCTGAGAGATAGAGAGAGAGAGAGGACAGTGTGGAGAAAGAGAGATAAGCACCAAGCTTCTTGTCTGAGACACAGTTGACCTTCTAATTCAGGTCTTTTTAAAGCTTTCCTCTATTAGAGCTGTAAAGCTGGCTAGACAGGAAGGGGTTTCTTGAAATATTTCACGTCGGGTTTGGTCAGATTCAGACATCATTGCTCAAATATTTGTCAGGTTTGGTTTCAGATTTCATTGTCCCTGAACAATTTTTGTTTTGTGTTAGCTTTTCTTCTTATTTTGCTATAGTGCTAAACTCATTTACAGTTTTTTTACGATTGCTTAGGCACAATTTTAAAAACAAGGCTCATTTTGTCAAAACCCTACACACAATTCACACATCTACACACACAAGTAGCAGAACATCTCAAATCTGTAAAATAATTTACCAAAAGCCCATTTTGGTACCATATGGCGCACACATGGTTCATATAGTCGGATTCTGTTGGAACCGCTTACACACTGCTGTGCTCGATCTTAAACACTTGTAACATTTCTACCTTTTTAATGATACATTCTGAGTTTGATTTTTTTTCCTCTTTTTTGAGATATTGTTAAAGAATATGAATATATTGACCAAACACAACACACAAGACAAGTACTGCACCTTGATGAAAATATTTAGTTCTTTTCATGTACTCAAGTCAGTCAATACTGAACATTTGAACGAAACATTCCTAACAAAACATTTTTCCAGTTTCCATACGGTATTACTGAACATACCATAATACTGTAACAAATTACATATCCAGTTCAGTACAGAATAAAAATAAAAAATAAAAACCTAAACATCTCTCTGCCTAGCTGGATCTGGCCACAGGGCATCGTCAACAACACAGGCTATATTTTCATTTGCAAGGCAACATGGAAAGAATCTTTTGGAGTGACGAATCCACCCTTGTATGGATGCTGCTTCAGTTTGATCACATGCTTCCTCCATAGTTTGAATGAGGGCCATCGGGACATGGGTACGGAGATCATAAACCTTTCACCGCCGTGCTGAAAAGAACTCCTCGATGGGGTTTAGGAAGGGGGAGTATGGTGGAAGGTATTGAACTCTAAATTGTGGGTGTTGATGAAACCAGTTTTGGACCAGAGGGGAACGATGGAAAGCTACATTGTCCCAGACGACAGTGTATTGCATCTGGTCCCTTTGGTTTGCTGCTGTGATAATATTGTGTAATCTGTCTAAAAATGTAAGAATGAGGTAAGTGTTGTAAGGACCCAAGTTGGCATGGCGGTGGAGGACCCCATTCTGTGTAATGGCAGCACAAAGGCTAATGTTACCTCCACGTTGCCCTGGTACATTGATAATAGCCGGACTCCCCCTCTCATCCGTACTCTTCCTCTTCTTCTGAAACCGTCCGTTTTTGTTGAAGACAGGTGAACTTGCCTGTTGCCTTTTTATAGTGCTTAAACCTGATTGGTGTGTCTACAATTAAGCACCAGAGTGTGTGCACACCTGGTGGCTGTGGTTAACCAATTGGTTCATGAGGTGTGTTCATTTAAAAGCCTGTGCATTAAAATTGCAAGGAAATGACATCATGATCATTTCGGTGTCAAATGCATACAAGTGTGTTTAGTGTTTTGCAAATCACTGTGTGTAATGTTTTGCAAAAAGTGTGAAGCTGACAATGTGCTTACAGTTGTGCAAATCTAGGCTGGTGTTTTGCTCCTTGAGTATAAGGTTTTGTTAATTGTGGGAAAGTATTAATTTTAGTGTGTAAGCAATTGAAAAAAACTGTAAAATTGTGCATGCTGGAATCACAGGTGCTTCAGGCTGTGAAGGCCCCATTGTCCTGCATGTTGTTTGAAGGCATTGTTTGATGAAAAAAATCTTTAAAGTGAATTTTGATTAGATTTTATTATTCGATTATTTTGATTGCTTTTGTTGTTAGTAGTTCGAGTAACATGGTCACTAAGGTAGCAGGTCTGATTTTTAGAGTGATATTTGGCCTCTGGTCTCTCAGGTTGCACCCAGACTGTAAGCTTGATGTTGTGGGATGGCATAGTTTGGACTTGAGCAGAATGTTTTCAACCTCTATTCCTGCTATGACCAACATTTCAGGCCCAATTAAAGCTCTAGAAGGAAGAGAATGAACGTGGGAGAGAAGGAGGAGAAGAGATAGGGAGGGAAAGGAAGAGAAGGTCCCTGGTTGCCATGCCCAGGCCTTGATGTCCTCATGCAGTCAGATCTCCAAACGCTCGACGACAGTTTCCACCCTGTAGTCATCAATTTTGCATCGCTGTTTAAAAAGCCTATCACAAGTTTCACATCAGCCTGCAAGTGGCCCATGGCACGCATAAACAGGAGCTATTTATACCCATCCCACTCCCCTGAAAATTGTTTTTTCAAAGGGAAGATATTATTTTGTACCCTTTCCCTATCAAAGCCGTGGTACGCCAGAGGAAAAGTTCTCCTGCATGTTTAAAAAAGCATAAGGGGGTTCAGATGTGACAACAGAAAAGCAGTATTTTGCATGAACAGCTTTTGAAAAGGTCTGCTCCATTTTCTTGTTTACTGCTTTGCTCCCAGTTGTCGCTATCGATCAGGTCACGTCTGCAAATGCTGTTAATTGCGTCTGACATCTGGCTTTCAACTGGGTTTAAAGGTACCAGTGTAGTTGATGTTGACAGGAAAGAACGTTCCTGAAAGTTGCTTGTACACTCCAGAAACTGGTTTTCAGGGGAAATGTGTGCTTGTCAATTTAATGCACTTTTAATCAGGAGCATCTCAGTTTGGAGACCAAGCCAGTTGTAAAAGTTGCACATTTTGGTTCAAAATATGCATCACAACCAGTACAGTCATACATAGTAATGCGTGCATACATGAAAAAAAAAACGATACATGCAGCTTATTACAGTTACAGTAGGGGTACAGTTACAGACTGTAGCCCATCTGTTGTCGTTCTTAGTTTGTCAGTAACCCTCCACTCCATTCAGTTTCTTGGCACAGGACTGCTGTAGAGCAGATTTGACTTTGCTAGTATTATTACACCTAGACATGACACTGATGTGTGTAAAAAATTCTGCTACACTATTCTGCCTGATATGCTCTCAATCACAGACATAGATTCAATAGGGGTGGGAGTGTTTCCCCCAAGCAATTTATTCACAGTTTATTGACTGGCTTTGGATATTTTAACTAAAATATATATTATTTAAAAATAGAAAGAAAAAATCTTTACATTCCTGTGCACACAAGGCACATGGGAATTGTAGTCCAGCACAGTTAGCATCGATCACATTCCTTTACTGTTGCTGACTAAGCCAGCATTGCTGTTCTAATGTTCAAAACATGAGGTTAAAAAGTGAGGTAAACATTGTGGACTGTTAACTGATGCTATAACCTAGTTTGTTAGTGATAGGCAGCCAGCTAGGCTAGCTCATGGTTTATTGACTTTTCGAGTTTTATTTTATTTTATTCACTTTGTTAAACTTTGAAAAAGCTAAGCATATTTTACTAGAAACACAAGACGTCTAGTTTTGGAGCCGAGAGTCCTGTTTTGAGCTCCTTTGTCCAGTAACTGGTTAGTATTGCTGATTGGATCTAAAGGCATTCGACCATTCTCTTTACCCTGTGTCTAACATTGTACTGATCTGTGCTCCATCGGAAATCTATGCAGTGAGTAGAGCGAAGTCTGATATTAGAACTGTTTTGGCATCAAAGGCAAAGTGTGAGTGTAAGAAAGTGTTTTAACATCAGCTATCAGCATCTTTGTTTTTGGTTAAACAACTCATCAGCTCATCAATTCAGACTTGAATACAAAGACTGTTAATTTTGTGGCTCTTACAATGCTAGTACTGCAACAATGTCGTATTGTTATAGCTAGTTTTCTACTAAACTGCGCACAATAACGTCATCATTTCTATGGCTGACATTGATTACCAGTTTCATAAAAAGTTAATAAAGAAATTACAGTAATTACTGTTATGATGCATCATGAGTGAACGGTTCTAGCGATGTAATGTTGATGGTTCAGCAAGTTTATTTCAACTTAATTGTAGTAATCTAAAGTACTGACCATAACAAGCTTTTGCATGCTGCATAACTGTTTGACAGCACATTCTTAATGTAGTGTAATGACTAGTATAAAAGGGATGAGGGATGGTTCAGGCAGTTTTTGCAGGGTGTCCCACACCCCATGCCCAAAAAAGCTGAAATAACACCTACCACTGCCCTCAATACACTGACATGGTACTTGTATGGAGTGTGTCATTGCTAGGTTGACAGTGTTTCAGGCGTAATGGTGTTACTGAGCCTTTACACATGTCACTGAGGGTGGTCTATCACCCAGAAATATCCAGCCATGAGAAGCTCAGGGGAAGCTCACCATGGGTGAAGTGCTGGAAGCTTGGCTTACACAAATTTTGCATCAACAGATGGGCTGCAGTCACTAACAGTACACCAGCTGTTACTAATAGTGAACAGCAACTGTTTTAAGTCACTTGAACAACTCTCAGCCAGAATATAGCGCAGAACACACAATCTTCTTTTATCAGCACTATTACCAACTCTCCAGCTGTTAGTAAACCAGCTGCCAGAGCTGCTTATTCATTTGGGAACATCATGGATTTTCCAAGCAGCCTGTTCCTCAGCCAAGCTGGGATGTCTGAACTGCTTTATTTTTTCCTTCTAAACAGAAATCTAATTTTCTCACTGTCAGAACACTGTCAGAGGTGCATGCAAGTCTTATGCAATGTACTAAGATAAAACGTCATTATGTTTTTATAAACTGTGTCTGTCCTTGACTTTGCTTGACTTTAAACATATTCAATAATAACAATATACAGATAAAAACATGTGAAGTCTTAGCCTGATATTTTTTAAAAGGCCAACCACCCATGAAATACTAGCATCCAGGTTTTGCTGTCGTTAAGATTGCACTGAAGCTGTATAGCTAACGTAGCTAACTGGTAAACGAAGGGTACAGCAAATAATACTATTTAGTTTTTTGTAATCATCAAAAACCATAACACACTTTTCAACTTTATCAACTTTTTGAATTATGACTAATATTAGATTTGCAATTGACTTCCATGTGGTTTTTATCAAAAAATAAAGTAACTGTTTCAATATTTTCAGTCAAAAATGCTCAGCATATGATTATTATATGGTAATTATTACAACTATCAAGTAATTTATGACTAGCTTCATCACAAAAACTGTACATGCGGGAAAAACTTAACACAGATTTGAAATCAGCATGAAAATCACTACAAACCCGACATAAACTTATCTCTGATTATTTTGACCAGTTGACCTGTGTAATTAGTATAACACTGCAAATCTAAAGTCTTTACACACTTAACTCAAAACACAAAAGGTTGATAAGTAATTTCACAGTCAAATTAGCACTGTAGCACTGTTATCCACAGAAAGACAGACTCAGCCTTCAGTTGTTCTGCTATGGATGTTTTTAGCCATGTTCTCATATTATCTTTAATTCTAATGTCTGTCCCTGTAGTTCCCAGGTGAAGTGCAGTTGTTGAATTTAGCCATGGCTAATCTTTCTACAGAGAAGTGCTCTCTAGCGTCATGCAGCTCCACCAGGAGTATCTATTCCGTAGAGGACTTGAGCTTAATCACCATGCTGCTATTTTCCTACAGCGTGTCTCTAAGGTCCCCTCAGAAACCGTCGAAGTGTGAGAGCAGATTTTCATTATGGATATCTTCCCAATCCACACGAGAGATTCCCAAGCTTGGCTAAGATCCGGCCCAATCCTCTGGGGCCTTCATTATGTGTCATTAGCCTTCATAAGGTTTTCATGAGGTAATGCATCCCCGCAGCCCCATCGAAAGTCATACTAATTTCACACACAGTTTAAACATACACACATTTCTGTGGTTTTTCTGCTGTCCCTGAGGGTTCTCAGAGCCACATTATCCTCCGCATGCTCCACGTACTCACGGCTATCCAGCGCTGCTCTGTAGCGTCTGGGGGATAGAGGACTGGAAATAAAATACAGAATCGATCAGTGCTCCTCAGCTTCAGTTGAGCTGTCCAGATGGATCAAGCTCCTCATCAGTTCCATAATCATATTTAAGTATATTTAAAAATCTTTAATAAGAGGAAAATGGTTATTCAGAACTTGCCTTAAGTAGTTACGTACAGATGATTGCATCGCTGTCCTTTTTATAAGAAACCCATCATTAGAAACCCAGCAACACCACACTTGTACCGTCACCATACATACTACCATATCACCACCATGCGGTTTGTCACTGTTGTGCAGAGATTTTTCCACTGTCCAAATAACATCTGGTCAACAGTGCTCCTACAAATTTAATATAGTTGACCTATAAGGTTGGCCATGAAGTGGCCAGTGTGTCTAAGCACATTGTAGAGGTTTCTAATAAAGTAGCTAGGGATTGTAACTATATCTGTCTGTACCAGTCTTGACATGCCCAGCACATCTTATAGTTTCCCCTTCTCCCGATACACTGATGTAACAAAAGCACTATTGAACCCCTTAATCTAAAATGAAATAACCCATAATTGTGTAATTGTTTAACTCAATATACAGAGAAAACCATTGTTCTCTGTTTATATAAAAATGATGGTGAAACTGTTATAGATGGTAAAAGGTGATGTCTTTGTGCCTCTGTAACTCTACAAATAATGCAGATTTCAGAATTCTATTTGTATGGCAGGAATGTTAAATTCAAGAAAAGAACCAAAGTGCCAATCAGTATAAAGATTAACACATTAACTGAAAATAGGAACGTCAGTAAAACAAAAATATGCTATTGACAAAATATCAGTGTTGTGATTTCACTCTTACATATTGCAATTGTGATACCTTTCACAATATTAAAGGGCCCATATTATCACTTTTCTGGTATTAAAAATGCTTAAGATTTTTAAATATTTACTTCGCCCCATCAATACAGGTCACATATAGAAAATATGGCATAAAAACAGGCCATTAAAAACCAACACATTTAAATATGTCACTTTATTTTGGCTACATGAGCGTAGCCCTGCCCATCCATGGACTGATTTGCCAACACCTTTAAAGATTATAATATTTAAGTTTTCGTTGGACTGCATGAAGACTTCAATTCATAAAAACAACCAATGACTCGCCCAGAGCTGTGATTGGTTGCCCTGTCATTGGCACTGTGATTGTTTAGTGGCTCATATATGCAGCTTTTTATTAGATCTGTACTGACCAATATTGCAGTAGCAATTAATGGATGATATATTGTGCAGCCCTACAGTTGATGCTATATAGAAATGACCTATAATAATCAACTCATAGGTGCGGCCTACAACATCTTGATTAGTCTTGTAGAATTTATGAGTTTAATTATCTTTAAATACAGCATACAGCGGATTGTCACACTGTAAAAAGAATTTCAAAATGTAGACAAACTTTCATCCTGATTTCTCAAAATACACTCCCTGGGGCTGGGCAGTAGGAAGACACAATTATTTTTCCTCACAAATATTAACAATATGAATAGTGCTGTTATACTTTTACAATGCAAATATTTATTAAACCAATCACAGGATATGATTCAAACTTCCTAATCACAGACCAAGAAATTTACATATTAATTCCCTCTAAGGTCTCTTGGAGCTTTCATTTAAAAACCAACAACTTGGAATCGCAGCATTCGGCTACCCAGAAACTCTCAGCTAATTATAAAATGTTCTAAAGAGTAACAAGTTCTAAAAATTAACAGTGCAAGTTTATTTAGCAAAAAAACAATGTTGGTCATTTGTGCTGTTGCCAACCACTATGCATTAAGACACATAACATTAAAACTGCCAGCTATTCTAACCTGAAATATACATCAAGACAAATATCAGCATTTGCGATTTCCCTCCAAAGGACCATGAATGAGACACGCAGGAAAACTTAACCAGTTGTCCACAAGGGTGTAAAGAGAAATCCTTGGCTGAAAGAGTTCTTGGGATATAAATTTTTTTTAACCTGCCATCTATTTTAACTTGTTTGTACCCTTGATTGTCACCAACTGTCAAAACATGACTAAAACCTTTCTAGATTCACCAGATTCATTAAAATCATACATTTTATTTCCCCTGATGATGAGGACATAGATATTGATTGGTAAAATCTACAAACTAGTCATTTAATCAGCTGAAAAGCTAAGTTTTCAGTGTTGACCAAAGCAAAACAGTTATTATAGTATTAAAATTATAGTATTTGGTAATGTGTTGATTACTTTTACTTTAAAATGTGTGTGTTTGGTCCCTTCATAATGATCATCAAAAGCAGAACCTAAGCACCACCCAACCCCTGTTCCCACACACACATTCTCAACATGTGAGGATCTAGGCCTTGCTTGCAAGCTCTGTGTATGACCTCGCTTAGTGGCACTCCTCCACCTACGAAAAAATCGATTCTTCACCAGCATCAAAAGTCTCTCTGTACACGGTGACTTTCAGTGCAGAGCAAGGTCAGTGGTGGGAGAGGGAGCAGCTTACAGACAAAGCCCCCACACTCTCCACACTCTGAGATGGGTACACTCACGTCAAACACCCCCTACCCCCCAGCACACATACACTCACATCACAGCAGCGGCTCTATCCTCTGAAGTTCTCTTAATCAAAGTGTGGCGGTGTGGCTAATCAAAGGCCCTAAATAACTCCAGCTCCCGACATGGGCCACCGGAGGATTAAAAATCCACTAGCCAGAACTAGCTTCTTCGATCGGGGCCTTGGCACCTAATGAGAACTCCCCAAAGCCCTGAGATCACAGCTGCAAAAGTCCCGGCCCCGCACTCAAGAGTGGTGGAAGCCCTCTTTAAATCCTTAGGAGATCCTATCAGGCCAGATGAAAATAGATATTGGCTCCAGCATGTCCGCTGATTAAAAGAATGGCAGAGGATTAGGCAGAGATGCCACTGGAATCTGCGAAGTAGCTCATTTACATGGTATTAGCGGCCTGACAGATAACAGCTAAGAGAGCAGCCCAACCGGCAGAGACTGGAGTTTTTTAACATGTGAATCAGAGCCAGAGGCTGTTTACTCAGATCTGAAGCCGGATTACGTCTTGTTTGCTCAGTTACCCATAATGCATCATTGTTCTGTTAAGTCCTTGATGGCAGTGAAGTGCTGGAGTGCCCTCCCGACGTTATTTAGATGTTTTGTTTTTGACAGGTTGTCCCACAGCTCAGGGTCAAGTTCAGTCAAAAGACGGGCTTCTAGTCAAGCAGTGCTTTGATTGCATTTATAAAGACATCTGCTGTGTTGACATTCTCGCCAGCTCTCTACTTTCTAGTGCCTAGCAAAATACATACATACACACATACACCGATTAACTATCCCATTAAAACCACTGATAGCTGAGGTGAATAAACTTGATTATCACATTACAACAGCACCTGTGAGATGGTAGTTGACGTGTTAGAAGCAAGAAAAACGGGCATGTATAATGATTTGAGCAACTTTGACAAGAGCCAAACTGTGATGGCTTGGTGACTGGCGCAGAGCATCTCTAAAACAACACATTAATGGGGTCTTCTTTTAGGGTATGCAGTGGTTAGTACGTATCAAATGTGGTTCAAGGAAGAATAACCTGTGAACTGGTGACAGGATCAGGGTCGCCCGAGGCTCACTGATGCTCATAAGGATTAGTCTGTCTGGTCTGATCCTACAGAAGAGCTAAGACAGCAGAAATTGCCGGAAAATGACAGAAGGGGTGCTTAGCAGCGGACTGTTCAGAGTGCCCATGCTGATCCCTGTACACCAGCAAAGACACAAGCTCAAGCACCAGAGCTATAGAAGAAGGTGATCTGATCAGAGAAATCATGTTTTTTAAGGTTCAAGCTTATTTTATATTCATCGGCAGGTGAGTACACCTACAGTGCGAGATGAGACGTTTCTCCATGGACCGCAGTGCAACATATAGCAACACACAACATTCAGTAAGGTGCAGGTTAAAACAAACAGAGGACAACAGTCAGACAATGTAGATCAGGTGCGTATGCATTTGGTTTGTTTACCTGGAGTAAAGACCAGTACCAGAATGTACGATGGGAAGAAAAGGTGTGTAAGCCGGTAGAAGCAGGTTGATGTCCTGAACAGTGTTCTGCTGAAGACACTCCAGGAGGTCTGGTGTGAAAATTAGGTTTATACACTTTTAATTATTCTTGTGAAATATGGGTGTAATCTAACCCTCTAATTTATCCACAGTAGTGTAATCCACAGTTATTTATCCACAGTTATTTTTCAACCCTGTTAAATGTATATTTCCAAGTTTCCTCCAAAATATACCTTTTTTCAGCACAAACTGAAAAACTACAAATGTGTTTCAATAAAATACGCCATTTTTTGGACAAATGAAAGCTTGAAGCCAGTTTAATACATATAATAAAATAAATTCACTTTAAAAATTATTTGACAATATACTTGATAATGAGTTAAACTCGGAACACAGTCTCCAATAAAGTATGTCAAATTGAGCTTAAAATGCGGTGGATTTGAAGACTGAAAATGAGAGCGATAGCACAATAGCACACAGAATAAAGACTTTGCTCCTGCGAAAACTCAACTGCTCACACTTAGCCATGTGCATTCAGGGAGAACCGGCAGCCAGCGCAGGTGCACATCATCCATACACCATCCATATTAATAGCAACACAAAACTGGTAATATGACAATTAGTCAATCATTTCTCTCCCTCTGCCTGACAGCTGTGCGGCTGGAGAGCGGAAACGGCAGGACCGGACTCCGACACACATCTGACAAGTTGCTTCCTTGTCACGTTGCAGCCTTCTAACTTTAACATTTTCATGTCTGCCTTGGCAGGTTATTAAAATAAATGAGGGCTCTTTGGACTGCCATGGCTCTTCTCCCTAATAGGATATGAAGAATCTGCAAGCCAATAGCACAAATTGACTGATCGTGAAGGCAGGGGAGGGAGGGCCAGCTTAAGTGGACAATTAGAGAGAGGAATATACATATATATATGTATATATATATATATATAAATATTAACATATTACAAAGCTCAATGAAATATTGCAGGTTATTATAACAATGCAGGCCATGGCTAATTTGCAGAAAGGTTTTTTTGTGTCTGAACTTGTCAGGACAGTGTGCAAAACGATGTGTCCTAGTATCACTTTGAACAGCAGCATGGCAGTGGATGATCCATCCTCTGGTTAAGGCTATGAGTGGAGAGGAAGATTTTAATCACATGCCTACGTTTACATGCTTCTTTGAACTGTTTAGTATGTTGGTACTTAACGCTGAACACAATTCTAAAGCACAAAAATAATAAGTCAGCACACAATCATTTTATCGGAACAGGTCAACATACAACACAAAATTCATTTTAATTATGAATTAAAAAAATGTAGGTATCTAAAAATATAAATAATTATTGGTTAAAAATTGTTATTATAAATATGCATTAAATTTACTATTGAATATTCAATTATTATAGATGAGTAGAGGTGTATTTAATGAAGTGCTTATTTATAATTAATAACTATAATGTTTTTTTAACCTATACTGTGAATTTAACAGCATCCTGATCTAGATTCAAAGAGATAAAGCTTTTCATTATCATTTATTTTACTCACATTTCTATATCTTATTTATGAAATACAAATGATCATTTTCATTAAATCTCATTATTACCATTTACAGTCCTATAGGCATTTCCGTCCCTGATATCAACCTGACTTCCACTGTTGAAAAGTGCATACATGGCAACCAGCATTACAGTGTAATTGGTTAAAAGAGTTTCTTAAACGTGGGCAATTATTACACATAGTTGTTTGTTTTCAATATGCCTTTTTGATTTATATGAAGTAGTCATGCTAACACACTCTATATTATCTATAGTTAAATTGACCCCCTCCTACTGAAACAAGCACCCAAATGCTATGATGCATCATGGGTCTCAGTGTGACAAAAGTAAGTAAGGAAATAATGCATTTAGGGGGTAGACAGGTAGTAAGTTAATGTTTGTGTATGTGAGCGATGCATGTCTTCTGTAAGAAGTCCTCTTCTGTCTTGGGTGGAACTGAGGAACCACTTAATTCTTTCAGGTGAGGATAAAGTAATCTAGCACTTTTAAATGAGCTTCTACATAATGTAATACTAAATTAGATATTGATGTATTTCTGTGTTTATATTTCTAAAGGGTTTACTAAGGTAAGCTAGGTGGCTAACACTTACACTATTAGCATGTATGCTAGTATTCACAAAGCAAGTATTTTTGAAATTGTAGCACGCTCTACAGAAAAAAAAGGTAAGCTCTGCATGACCACATATTTGATTCTGTTCTGGTAACTGTTGTAAACCTAGCTGCTTATGTTCAATTGAGCTTGTTTATTTTAATGGAATTAATTAGACATAATTCAGACAGGACAATGGAGAAAGCAGTCAGACACACACTGAGATGATTGGGAGTTAAACAGGATCAAGTAACTTGAGAGTTTCAGTTAAAGGTGAAGTATATTTTATATAAAGTTGTAAATATTATAATGTTGACAGTTGCCTGGGTATGGGCAGGCTGCTTTCTTGTCCATACCTACTGGATTCAATGGATTCAGGCCGGCTTCTGTTCCATTTTTGTCTATCATACTGTACTCCTCTCTATTTTCCACTGTCAGTGCTTCTTTTATCCCTAAAATGCAAAAAACATTTTTGAAATTAATTTCTTTAGACTGTCTGTCTGTGTGTATTCATGCGTATTTATCATTCGGTTTCTTGTTTTATTCAAGGACATACAAGTCAAATCTAAAGCCTGCCTGACCTATAACCAGCGTGCTGCATATTTTAAAATATTCAAATCATTTGCAGTTTTATGTTTGTTGTTTTTGTTTTCCATAACTTCCATATTCATTCAGTAAAGGTATCAAAGTGCCCTTCCTCTCTATCTCCCTCCTGTGCTTGCATTCTTAGTTATATTGTCCTGTGTGATGTTAAACAGTGTGTGTATGTGCGTGTGCAAAGGGTGTCTGGACTGTGTGGGGTGTGGGGTGTTACAGTCCTGAATTGAAATGATTGCATGCACACACACACACACACACACACATGCGCACATATACACACAAACTCCCACACATATTGACAAAAAGCCATCACATTTCCACCTTGAGTCTTCCCTTTACAGTGAAATATTGTCAGTTTGATAGAGGGAGAGGAGGGGGAACATAACATTCCCTTCATTCGGTCTTTTTCTCCTTTTTTCTGAGATAATGACCGTGATTTCCTCTCCATGGTCGCTGATGACAGTTTGAGCTAACCGATGATGGCACATCGGCACTGCAGCGTGCCACTTATGCTACTCCCCCTGACAAGGCTCAGGGAAAGGCCTCATTTTTTTGACATTTGACCATGCAAATTCAGTCCTGCTACATCATTCCGCATTTAACGCCCTTTTCAGCCGTGCTGCTGTGGTGATAAAGGCCAGGGAGGGGTGTGGGGCGGTTAAATATGGATGTAATAGGTGGGTCGAAATGAAATCTCCGTCAGCGCTCTCTCACGCCCAGGCCCCTCACGGCCAATCTGACACAACATCCTGGGCAGGAAATACAGAACCGAGTGAATCATTTGAATAATTGATGGCTGCAAAAATTTCATTTTTGTGTTTTGTCCTGGATCGAGGGGGGAAAACCTCACATGCTTAAGAATTCTTACAGCTGTTGGAAAATCACAGTGAATGTGTGTGTGTGTGTGTGTGTGTGTGTGTGTGTGTGTGTGTGTGTGTGTGTGTGTGTGTGTGTGTGTGTGTGTAGAAATGAGCGTTCAGTAACGCACATTAGCTGCTGAACTGCCCCATCACTAATAAGTCGTCTCTTTATGTTAGTGGGTTTATTTTTTAATCCCCAGGCGGCAAAAGCTTCTCATTTATTCATGTATCGGGAGAGGCCATGTGTGCTGTCGTGCTGTCTGAGAAGTAGGGATGGATGGAGGGTTAGAGGGAGGGTTGATCTGACAGGGCAGGGGTAGGTCACCTCACCTACAGCTCCTCACCTCCACCACCAAATCAGCCTATAACAGCTCAACATGAACCACAGCTGCTTTAAACAAGCCTCACAAGCCTGAAAACTCACAGCTCTTTGTTTCTGTTCCTTCCTTTTTATCTCTCTCTCTATTTCTCATTTTCCACTCTTTCCTTTTCTCTCATTCTGACTGTTTCTTTCTTTCTGCTTCTTTGCTCCCTTTCTTCTCTCATTTCCTTCTCTCTCTGTTTCTCTACTCCCTATCTCTTTCTTTCCCTTTGCCTCTCTCTCTCTCTGCCTCCATCTATCCATCTATCTCTCTCCTTCTCCTCCTCTTCCCCCCTTCTCCTACCTGTCTGCTCCTTCCCCTGTATTATTATTATTATGTCTGTGCTGTTTGTTGCTGTGTGTCAGGCCAAGCCATGCTCAGACTGCAGGATTTGACAAGTAAATAAACCTCATTAGAGCGCTGGGTGAATATCGCACTCAGTGAGCTGACAGCGCCGCTCCCCTTCTTAAACAGCTGCCAGACACTTCAGCACCGGCCCCAGCTCCAACTTCGGCTGCGGTTCTGGCTCCGGATGCTGACGGATGCCGCGCTGCTAATTAACACTCTAAACCAACAGCCAGACAAGGGGTTGTTAGATCAGAGGTTGTTTTCTGAAAGGTTAACCCCCCACACACACACACTCTCCCCATTCAGCAGACATGTCGACGTAAAATCAGCCCAAACATACTGAACTGATGATCGCTTTCGATCAGCTGCTGGCTGTCGCTTCCCTGAGACATCTCTCAATATGTCCACCAGCGATCATTCTGTTTGAACCGCCAATAATTCATGATGGCCCCCCGGCACTCATTCAGTATTTCTGCTCTGGCGATTTGATGCGACATGGACAAGGAGAGGCATTACAGTTTTTTGTAGATTTTGTGCTGAAGTCGGTTTTTACAATTGACATGTACCAATCCTGGCACTGAAATGGACCAGAAATGATCAGCAGGTAAGTACATGCAAAGCCAGGGCTCTTTACATTCAAATATTAATGTCCCTTCCATCAATGCATGAGCAAGACCTGTTTTAATAGTCACTGAATTATTGATCCCCCATAAATAAGCGCTACCTTGGCTGGGAGAGAGCATCTCAGGGCATTATGTAGAATAGATCAGTGGATGTACTAAAGTTAGTGCAGTCATAAGTAGGCAGGTACCTGACAGACAGGTTACAGTACAGGAATATTTACCCAGGACCCAAAGGACTTTCAACAGGTTCCATTTAACCACATCTGAAGCTGCACAACTTCACGAGTGCTCTGTGATGCGCCCTACTCTCATTTTTTAGGAAAATCTACTTCATAACATATTGCTGGTGTATATTTATAGAATGTATCTGTTAATGCATCATTTCCATTCTCCACATTTAAGTCTTTCATAAGCGGTCAGTTTCAGTTACTCTTGGCTGGATGTTGTTTGAGTGGTGAACTCTCAACTTAGCAGTGACTTTAATGTGTGTGAAAACGTATGATACATTTGCACAAGCCTTACACACTCTCATACCACCACCAGGTCAGTGTCACTCCTGTATTAAGAGTGATCCTCTGATGAGAAATCAAACACCAGTGGTGAATGAAGTGACAGATTGTGCATGACAACAATAATTGTACAACACTGTAGAGTGTAGCAAAAGGGATCATGAAGTATTCGCTGAGATGAAGTGTTTCTAACTAATTGGTTAATGTGTGTATGGCATCATTACTATTATACTGGTTTCGTAAAGAATGGCTTGCTGATGCATTGATTCAGTGTGAACATTTATTTCCCATTTTAGCTCTTCTGTTTCTTGCCATCTTGCTGTCATCTTTTTTGCTCTCCCATTGGTTCTCTCCCACTATTTCTCCGCTCCAGGCGTGATCCTATACTTATTAGATCTCTCCGCTTCACCCACACCACTGTTGCGGCCCGCATTTAAAGCCTCTCCAAAATAATTTAGAGAGCTGTTGACATTGCACTCACCTCCCCGAATGTGGTTAGCCACCCCTAAGTGCTTTGTAGTGAAGCTGGCTCGCTTTTATTTGGAGTTTGTCAGAGCCCGTAGGAGAGAGGAGGGTAGTGCTTTATCAATGTGGGAGAGGGAGAGAGAGAAAGAAAGAAAGAAAGAGAGAGAAAGAGCACACAGCCTGGAGCACTGTGAAATATTGCAGCATCCTCAGTCCAGCCAGGAGCCTTCAGCTGCCCAGCGATGCAATATCTCCGGGTTTGGAGGAAAATCACTTTCAGAAAGCCCACCGCAAGTTCGGATAGTATTTATTTCCTTCAGGAAGAAGCGAATGAGCACAAGGCGGGATGAGGGTTGTTGTAAGATCGACTTCACAATACGACATGGGAGATAAAACACAGACACACACACACACATCCACACATGAATAACACCCGCTCTCTTATTTGCGATTCTTGTTTAGATCTGCTGACATGTTTGTTGGTGGTTCAAGTGAAATCCTCCAAGCTCGATATGGAGAGAGGAGGTTTTTTTTCTTGACTTTTTTTTTTCATCGCTAATCAGTTTTGGCTGCTCATGTCAATATTTAATTACGTAAACAAACAGACACACAAACAATTTAATTGGAACGTTATCGAGGAAATAATCGGCCCTCTCATCTCACTTAAAATTCTGTCGCAAAAGGCGTAATTGCGGTTGACAAAATTAATTACGGAGCGAGCCATGGGAACAGACAGGGAGGAATCTGTGTTGGAAATGAAATATTCACGTATGCCACAAAAACCCTGAGATGACACAAACAAATATCTCATCATGAGATAAACATCTTCTCTTGAGTGTTTTTTAATCTAGCTTGTTGTCTCAAAGTGAGAAGAACCATAGAATAACTGCTGTCATTAAAAACTGCTGTGATTTAATGATTGCTTATTAGTTGTGAAGTATAATTATAAAAGATGGATGGATGGATGGATGGATGGATGGATGGATGGATGGATGGATGGATGGATAGATAGATAGATAGATAGATAG
>JBBJLR010000007.1:17797471-17814504 GCA_037577145.1 Brachypetersius gabonensis
TCTCTCTCTCTCTCTCTCTCTCTCTCTCTCTCTCCCTCCCTCTCTCTCTCTCTCTCTCTCTCTTTTTCAGGACATCTGTAAAGCCCTATGGTGCCACCGAGTCGGACGGAAATGCGAGACCAAGTTTATGCCAGCAGCCGAGGGCTCTGCATGCGGGCCAGAGATGGTGAGTCGCAGTCACAAGACCAGCCATCTTCACCTAAAAATACAGCCAAAACACAGCTTCACCTAAATATACAAGAAGTCATGCTCTTTATTCACTGCTTGAGCTCATAATGCCTGCAAGGAGCTTGAGTTTGAGAATTTTTTCACTGCACAGAGCTTTGCTGCTAAATTGTAGAGAATGCACTACACCTTTTGACTGACTCAGAGTGAGAACCACTTGTAGTGGAGCCACATTTGTTCAGTAGCTGCTGGGACATGTCTTTAAAAGTGAATATTCCTCTTTACTCTTGTTTGGCTCAACCCTCTGTAGGATGGTGAGTGTGATTTTTGTCTAGATGAGGTTAGAGATCTATGTGATGGTCATCTCTTCACAGTTATATTTCTGGCCCTTTGTTGATGTTGGTTTGTTCAAGCATGTATACTCCGCATTGCGATGACATTTCAAGAGCATTTTTCAATACAGATGACTTCAAATATGGACACACATTCTTGGGAGTTCAAACCTTGCAAGTTCATCTGCATTTGGAGTGACGGTGTTCCTGCTGTCATCACAGCTCAGGATTCTTGACTTGAAGTCTGAGACCCTGCATTTTCAGCTAATTTAAATTTGCAATAAAATTACATGTAATAAAAAAATTACTTCAGGGCCAATTCTATAAATGCTTGACTCTGTAAATGAAAAGATCCCAGAAGATTGAAGTAATGATGGATCAAGCAGACCAATAAGACACATAGAATGTTGGATCTTATTATGACATGGTGTATCAGATCCTAACCAATGCATGAGTAGTTAATGGAAAATGAATGTGTGTGTGTGTGTGTGTGTGTGTGTGTATGTATGCGACTGTGTGTACGACTGTGTGTGTGCGACTGTGTGTGTGTGCGACTATGTGTGTGTGTGTGTGTGTGTGTGTGTGTGTGTGTGTGCATGCGACTGTGTGTACGACTGTGTGTGTGCAACTGTGTGTGTGTGTGTGCGACTGTGTGTGTGTGCGACTGTGTGTGTGTGTGTGTGTGTGTGCCCTTTTGGCAGACACAGTCACAGGGGTTAGTTTTTGGATATATTGGACATGAAGGTTTAATCTGGTCCTCTCATACTGAGAGCCAGTTATACTGCTCCAGAAATCCCAGCCATGTATTCTTTGGGAATCCTAGTGACAAATAACTTCTCAAAGAGATTTAGTCCCAGAAAACCTGTCATCCCTATTGAACATTATTACGTCTTCCTACGCCGCATGAGAATACCCTCCAACCACACTGGTGAGTTTACTGCCATATGTTGAAACATATCTGTAATAGAGGGACATAGACATTAATCTCACCTCCGCACTCATGACAAGAGATTGTGAATGGAGAATTTATGCTCATTTATTTATATATACATACCTTTCAGTTTCACTTCGGGGTTGTGAGTACTTTATATACACTGACAAGCTTCTTTATTGGATATACCTACCTAATATCTGCACTCATTTTCTATTTAATCAGCCCTTCTTCCATAACTGTTCTGTTTTTGTTACAGTTACAGACTGTATTTCATCTATTCCTCAACATCATGCATTAGTTCTGTTTACAGTGCTCATTTACTGAGGTGGGGATTTCCAAAGATGTGAAGAGACAATACTATAATTATATTAGGACCATGCTACAATATTATTGCTGTTCTTTAAATTTTAAGTATTGTGGTTCAGCTTATATTACTGTACAATGCATTGTAAGTCATAAGGAAAATAACACATGACTCAGTCATTCCTATTTTAGCAGACAACAAAATAAACATATATCAAATAAATGTATATGTTTTTATAACATTTCTTGAAAATAAATAAATAGAATCATGGTACATAAATAAATATTGATTCTTGGTGTTACTGTATCGAAATGACTGGCATGGTAGTGGAGACTGACATGGTAGCAGAATGCTAGTGTTTGTCTGTTTGTGTCTATGTGTGTGTGTCTGTCTGTGTGTGTGTGTGAGTGTGTGTGTGTCTGTTTGTGTCTATGTGTGTGTGTCTGTCTGTGTGTGAGTGTGTGAGTGTGTGTGTGTGTGTGTGTGTATGTGTGTATGTGTGTATGTGTGTGTGTGTGTGTGTGTGTGTGTGTGTGTGTGTGTGTGTGTTCTGTAGGAGCTTGTAGCCCTGCTAGGGTCTTCGTTTTGGAATAGAAATGCCACTCATTTTTGTTTGTTTTTATTATTAAAATATTTATGTTCCTCACAGAAAAGGAGCCAGGGCAAATGATACAAAAATGATTACAAAAAATATTTGTAATTTGTAATCTTAAGCTAAAAACTGAAAATAAGTCCCACAGACCTAAAGACCTTATAAGGATTAAGCACTGTGTGTGCCTACTGTCCACACTAGTAGACACAGATGACTTCATGGAATACTCACCTTTCAGATGTAAATTTACTGATAATAGTTCATCTGACACTCATGTGATTTTTAGTTGTATGTTGCAAATGAAAAATATACCAAAAAGTAAGTGTGTGTGTGTGTGTGTGTGTGTGTGTGTGTGTGTGTGTGTGTGTGTGTGTGTGTGTGTGTGTTTGTGTGTGTGTGTGTGTGTGTGTGTGTGTGTGTGTGGTCTTTTAGTGGTGTCGTCGTGGACAGTGTGTGAAGCAAGGTGAAGAGGGTCCGCGGCCTGTGCATGGTCAGTGGTCATCCTGGTCTGGCTGGTCCAGCTGCTCCAGGACCTGTGAAAACGGTGTGACCTACAGAGAGAGATACTGCAACAGTCCCAGGTGTGTATTAATCCCAGATCTGCAAAAAATAACACTGTATTGAAGACTGAGAAAGAGAGAGAGAAAATGGGAAGTGTAAGAGGACGCAGTGAAGAAATGATGTTGCCAAAAAAACAGTTTCCTCCGGGATAAATAAAGTTCTCTGATTCTGACTCTGATTCAATATAGGAAATTTAAAAGCATGGTCTAAAATGTCTTTGTAAGCTGTAATTAGGAGATGTCCAAATACTTTTGATCATGTAAGATAATACTTTATTAATCCCTAGGTGGGGACATTTTTGTATTACAGCAGCAGAAAAGGCAATGCAATAACATACAATAAATGTAAAAAGTATATGAAAATAGAGTTACAGATAAATGATCAAAGAGTACAATGATTGAATTATGAATGTGCGTTATGACATTATGTGCTTTATGACATGACGTGTGGGGGGAAGGATCAGGAGCTATTATGTAGGCTAATTGCTGCTGGCACAAAGGAGTGCCTGAATCGCTCTGTCTTGCACTTGGGGGGGATGAGTCTGTGGCTGAAGGTGCTCCCATCTGCCACAGCTCATCGTAGGGTGGATGTGCAGGCTTTCTGAAGATGGATTTTATTCCTCCTCCTCTTCTCCACCACTCCCTTTAGGTTAGCTGGCCTTTTTTACTGGTTTGTTCCATTTCTTTGCCTCCCTGGCCTTGGTGTAGTGTATATTGAGTGTTAATTGCCCTGTTATATATTATTTGTTTTGGTACTATTTGTTTATTGCATTTCTTCTCTCTCTCTCTCTCTCTCTCTCTCTCTCTCTCTCTCTCTCTCTCTCTCCTCTCCCTCATACAGGCCAGTGTATGGGGGCAGGTTTTGTGAGGGTCCGTCTCGCACTTATAAGCTGTGTAACACAGAGAACTGTCCGCAGGGTAGTGTGGACTTCAGAGCTGCCCAGTGCACTCAGTTTAACAGCAAACCCTTCCGTGGCTGGACCTACAGCTGGAAACCTTACACACGCGTAGATGGTGGGTGGCTTTTCATTTCCACACATATGCATTACATAGAGATGAAAAGTAGCTTTTTTTGTGTCATAAGCAGTAACAACACTTGATAAATATCTTGAAGCCACAGAAGAAAATATTAATTTATTCCCAGAGCATGTTCACATGCTTCCCATCAGTGAGTCCAAAAGCTAGTGACATAAATAAATGAATTACAGTACATCACAGTACTGGCAAAAACTGACTTCTACAAATGAACTCATGAGATCCTTTGAGTCACAGTCAGCCCTGTAAATCTACACACCAGTGTTAACAGCTTGGTTTCTATTGACCAGAACTATGTATAACCTGTGTAATATACAGGACTGTGTGTATCTGTATGGCCTGGGCTGTGTGCATTCCATTCTCAGACCAGGATGTGCATAATTGTGTGTTTGTGTGTGACTGTGTGTTTGCTCCTTTCCCAGAGCGAGATTTGTATATCTGTGCATAAGTGTGTGTGTGGCTGTGTATAATTATGGGTCACTGTGTCTGTATGCGCTCCTTTCCCAGGTCAGGGCTTACATAACTAAGTGTGCAAGTTCACTTTTACCCAGGTCATAGCATCTGTGACTGTGTGTAACTGTGATTCTACATGTGCTCCTTTCTCAGACCAGGACGTGTGTAAGCTTTACTGCTTTGCCGAAGGCTACGATTTCTTCTTTGCACTCTCCAGTAAAGTCCGGGATGGGACACTCTGTACGCAGGACAGTTCCAACGTGTGTATCGACGGCATGTGTGAGGTAATGCTCGTTTTTTACACTGTATGAGAGGTTATAAGAATGATCTTTCCCCCAAATACTGTATATGCATTTAAAACAATTTTGGAAATAAAGAGATTTGAGAAGAATAACAGGTGACGTATAATGCAAAACACATTTCACTGATAAATAGTCATAATATGGCACTGATGCTCCTTGGATGTGTTAAGAGCACACGGAAGTGGTGTTTAACGTGTTTTGGAATGAAACCTTTCCATTTTATTTGCTGTGTAGTGTCTAAGTGATTCTGAGGTCTTGCGTTATTCGGCAAATACAAAGTGTTGTGTGTCCTGAGGTGTGTTTCCTACAGCATGTGTTTGTGTCTTGTGGTGAGCGTTACCTATGTGTTTTGTGTCTTGTAGTCTGAGAAAGGGGCACATGTAGAATCACAGTTACACACAGTCACAGATGCCACGACCAGGGTAAAAGTGACCTTGCACACTTAGTTACGTAAGTGCATAAGTCTGCATTTGTGATTTGTCCTGTATTACATATCCTGTGTTGTGCTATTGTTCTGTATTTTAACAAACCTAAGTAACCTGTAGTGTGTAATGCGTATTTTATTTTTTTTAAATGTCCTCTTATGCGTATTAAATGTCCTATGGTGTGTTATGGGTCTTGCTGGGTGTGTTATGCGGCCTGTGGTGTAAGTTATGGGCCCAAAAGTGTGAGTTATGGGTCTTATATTATGCAGGAAAGGCCAAGTTGTATGTAATGCAGTTTGGATGATGTGTTTTGTGTTACATATGGTGAATGTTGCTTGTTACATGTGAAATGGTGTGAATTAGGGGTTCTGTGGAGTGTGTTTTGTGACATGTATTATGTGTCCTGCAGTGTGTGTACTAGGGGCTCCATTGTGTATTACAGGTCCAGCGGTGTGTCATGTGTCCTCTGGTGTGTTATGGGTCACGCAGGGCATGTTATATATTCTATAGTTTGTATTGTGTTACATGCCCTGCAATGTGTTATGTGTTAAAGATCCTCATGTTTGGTGTCCTGTTGCTTTCCCTCAGCTATGTGTGCAGTCTGGCTGATTGTGTCCCAGAGCACAGGTGCAGGGGCCACTAAACATTTGTGGCTTGTCTGTGCTGTACATTTTGACACTGCGTGCTGTTACTTTTATGGAAATTCCCAAAGTCTGGCACATTGAAGAAGAAGAGAAAGCAAGTGTCTTTCATCTCAGCGTTTAGTGCCTGTGCCTCTGTATGCAACGCAATAGGCCCCAGAGCTCGGGCCAATCACTAATCTGTTCTGAATCCAGAAACAAAAGCTCCCTTTGGAGGACTCTGGATGCAAATCAATTTCATGCCTCGTATGTTTGCCCAGAGACAGCCAGCTTCAGTTCCGTCTAATTGAATTTTACTGTGAATGGTGTATTTCAGCGGCGAACTGTTTGAATTGACAGAATTACAGGGTCTGTTTTTGTATAATAAAAAAAGAAGAAAAATCATTTTGACATAAATTGATGGTATATAGCAGCCGAGCAGAAATATTTCGTTTCAGCTGATGTGATGAGCGCAAATGGTTGCTATGGCTAATGGAAAGAGACTATCAATACTGCACTTAAGATGATTAAAAAGCTGCTAGGGAATCAATTGGGATTTGCAAGGCTTTGAAAGTAATACCAAGATACTTTTCAGGTGAAGGATGATGTCACACCGTTACAGCCTTGAGTCATAGCTGATGTTTAAGTTCTTTGCTTACTCTGTTTGGGTCAAACCTGCAGAAGGGTTTTATTTTCCATTTTTCGTGTTTATACATACACTCACTGTCCTCTTCCATAGAAACTCCTGTCTCCACCTCACTGTTGCAGATAGAGACTGTAGAGCATCTGTTGTTGCACAATTTGTTTTAGTGACCCCATCGTCCTAGAATTCATTTTTTTGGTCTTAATATAGTCATGAGACTTATCTTAATCACTTATTTTTAATTTATATTAACCAACCTCTTATATAACAATATGTATATAAATCACTCCTTGTAATTTGATTGTGAATGGGTGGAGATTAAATTGGCTGGTTGCAACACATCACAAAAACAGTTCAAATGCACTAGTTAGCCGTTTCAACAGTTATCTGGTGAGCTAAATTATAATAATTATTTTAGTTGGCTTTTTATAGATCAGTAATGATCTATGTGACATGACTGGGATAATAAATGTACTTAAATGGTGAAGACCACACTGTCAACTTATTTGTTAGTAGTGAATATTGACTTGCAAGCATACAAAATGCAAACATACAAAATCTCAGTGTGAATAGATAATTTAAGTGTTCTGTAATGTAACTGATAATGTAGGTGTTTTATTAATGAATGTGCATGTTTGGCTGCATGCTTACATTTGACAGCCAGTGTGTTGTCTCTTGCAGAGAGTGGGCTGTGACCGGGTGTTGGGGTCTACAGCAGCCCTGGACATGTGTGGGATCTGTAATGGCAACAACTCAACTTGTAAAATCTACAAAGGCCAATACACCAAACAGCATTATGCTAACCGTAAGAACTCAAAACTTCCAATCATAGCGTGCCACTTCTGTCCCATGTGAACCTTTGTAGAACATGGCTGAGAAAGTGAGATACTGTGACTGTTTCAAAAGATTATTTCACAGTGCTGTCTGCTCTAAGAATTAGTCAAATCTGACCAAAGACGAAAGCTAAATTCATGCTTATCACTTGTTTTCTCTCTTTCTGTTTCATGTACGTTAGAATATTATGGAGTGGTCACTATCCCTTTAGGGGCCCGCAGCATTCGTGTGGTAGAGCTGAACACCTCCAGTTCATACTTGGCCCTGCGGAACAGCAACAGGGAGTACTACCTGAACGGCCACTGGACAGTGGACTGGCCAGGCAGGCACTCCATCGCCGGGACGGTGTTTGACTACAAGAGACCCTACAATCACCCAGAGAGCCTGACCTCCACAGGGCCCACCAATGAGACGCTCGTGGTGGAGGTGGGGGACTATAAAAGACTATATGCAGACTCTTCCCACTCTCCTCACTTTTTTCACAGCAGGTTTCTGTGTTCCTAGGGAAGTCTTCTGTGTTCCACAAGCAGCTTTCAGCCAAGAGGTCTGATTGGGAACGTTTGAAGAAGATTAGGAAGAGCTTGAATGCGTCATTTATTACCAGTGTCAATCTAACCTCATAATGCTTCGATTACAGAACTTCAGAAAACAATTCCATGCGCTATAAGAGCTGAATTTTTGCCATAATCTGATTTGGTTCATTTTTATTATTTGGGACAGTTAAGTTATTTTTAAAATAACAAACGAATTATCAAATATTACTGTGCTTTGGAAAAGCTCTCGACTTTTGCATATATTGATACAATGATCAGTTTTAAGCTCATTTTAATCCAGAATCCAATACTGCTACGTTTTTAACTACCCTGATTAAAAACAAAGAGTGTTTCAGTGTTATTATTTTCAATTTGGTACTGCAGAGCGAGTTTGACAAATGGTAGACAAATACCACAACGTCTTCACACAATTCCCCTAGTGGTGTAGATGCCGGCTTCTAGACTTTAACAGAAAATCTTTACCTCATTAAAGCATGCTCACTTGTGGTGGTGACACAAAAGACCTTACATTGCCTGGAGTAATGCATCAAATGTGTTGAAGGGAAGGAGAGATACAACTGAGTTGCAGATGCACATTGGTGTCTCAGCCTCTGACACTGTTAGAGATGCATTGTGCTGGTTTCCGAACAAGAGTAAACATGCATTCAGACTAGAGTTTAAATCACTGACAGCTTGTATTAGATGTCGGAAATATTTATTCATTCAGCTATACGTTAATCTTGATTATATTAGTCGAGACCATCAAAAGTGTCAAGAGTCAAGACCAAGCCCCAGATACATCAAGTCCAAGTCAAGTCTTTTTGTAGTTGAGTCAGAGTCAGGGCTGAGACAGAGTCAGGGTCATCCGCAATTTCTGATGTTGCTATGATCTTATTATTTCAGCTTTAGCTTCGGGCCAGTCATCAGAGTTCTGCCACACAAGATCTTCACTGGTTTGAAGAAGAAATGCCTTTAAGGCACAGACACCCAAATATGCAAGCCCAACAGTAAAACCACACACGTTTCTGCTCTTCTGTGGTAGTCCACTCTGTCTTATCTGGCGGTTTTATAAACTCGTTATCCTTTCTTTGCCTTTTGAAACAGATGGAGACATTCCTAGAATAAGAGTCTGAAGTGCTGAAAGAATTCCATGCAAAATATTGTGCAAATCTTTTATTCTTGCTGCTTTCCAAAAAACAGAAATAAAAATAGAAATCAAATTATAGTCCAGTCAAGGTTGAGATCAACTTTAAGCTGATTGACTGCGGTGATGTGAATTGTTCTGTGTGCGTTTGTATTAGCTTGCTCTGTTCAATATCAAGAGCTGAATGGAGCTCTTCCTGAGTTAGAGATGCAGATTCCAGAACAAATACCTTTTTGGCTCACACTTTTTAAAGCTCAAGACAGCCAATGATAACTGACTTGTTATAAAGCAGATGAGTTAAATCATGTGTGCAAGAAAAACAGAAAACAATGTCTAATTTTAATTTGACTGGAGCTGGGAAAGCATTACCAACTGAAACACTATTTAGCCGTTGTTAATAAACCTTTGTCTACTTTATTAGCAACCTATACCTTGTGCTAGTTTTTAGCCACTTTTTGAGGTACGCCAAGCATACAGTTCCACTTATAGACTGTAGCCCATGAGTTGTCATGCTTAATTTGACACTCAGCCCCTACTCCAGTCATTATTAGTCAGTTTCTAGCCACAGGACCACTCTTGACCAGGTATTATTTGGGGAAATGAAGCTCAACACAGCAGTGACACTAACTTGATGTTAGAGTGATGCTGATACAAGTGGTAGTAGTGTGAGTTGTTACACAGATTGTTACTGCTAGGTTAAGCCAAAATATCCCCCACTAAACAAATCCAGCCAAGAGCTACTCTGTCAGACACTGACCACTGATGAAGGGCTGGAGCATGACTGTGTATCAGCAGATGCTGCCGCAGCAAGCATGAAATAGGTTGAGGTTTCTAAGCTGTTTCTACAGCTAAAGTATACACAATGACTGAATTTGTATCAGAAAGCTTTGTTCTTTGTGTTGCTTTCTGTGTGTAGATTCTGCTGCAGGGTTTAAACCCAGGAGTGCGGTGGGAGTACACACTTGCAAAGGCCGACACAGAGAGGGAAACCCACCCTAAACACATCTACACCTGGGCTGTCGTCCGCTCCCAGTGCTCTGCAACATGTGCAAGAGGTAGAGTATTGTGGACTCTTTGATGTTGCCCATTAAAAATTCGGGTACAAACTTCATTTCTCAAAAATTTGAGTCTAGTTTGGTTATAATCCATAGTTTGTGTATTCTGGGTAAAATCTCCCTAAATGGCCACAGCATACCACTGTCAGGAAGTAATTAAACATACCTCTCTGATAATTAATTGCTTAATGACGTTTCTGAAAGCTTATGCATAAATGCCTACAATTGAAATGCCTTTGTAGAAACCTGTTTCCAAAGTACATGTTTTAAATAAGAAAAAAATAGCAATAATCCTTTGTGAATAAATCTGTCTAAACTTTAGGCCTTAACAAAGGGACACAGTGACCATTTCCCATGTCTCAAATGACATTTTTTCTCTAGCTGTTGTGTGTGAGCTCCCTTCCTGTGCCCTAATAAGGGCTCTGACCTTTGTGAGGCTCCAGAATTCATTCTGTTCCCATCCTGTTCGGGGAAATGAGTAGGGTGGGGTGTGCTCTTCTCTTACCTGACCCTGTAATTACGGCCCATAATGGCCTGCAGTTAGACAGAGGAGAATGAGAGGTCAATGGGATGCTAAGCTCAAACAAGGGTCAAACAGCCTCGAGCTGACCTCCACAGACCAATTAGCTGGACTAATAAAATAACTTAGATATGATTTAGTGCATGGAGTAATCAGACATCACCCCTTCTGATTGTGATCCAGGTGAGATGAATGTGAAGGCAGCGTGTTACAAAGATCTAAGAGTGCAGGTGAACACATCCTACTGTAATCCACGCTCTCGGCCCAGCACCGGCATTCTGCCCTGTAACACCCAGCCTTGCCCTCCCAGGTAAGACATTTTACTGCTCTAAAACTTCAGTCTAAAAGTGGACACTTCTCTGGTGATATCTTTGTGTTTTTGACTCTATTTGATAATTTGGTAACATATTACATTATCAACAAAGGATGTACTGTATGTCCTCTGATTCAGCACAAACTCACTAGAAAGAATTATTGCAGATCAGACCACACACTACACAAAAACAGTTTTTTTTAGTTTAAAATGGTTTAAAATGGAATTTGAATAGTTATTTGGCAGACAACACATTCATACTTGCTGGGTTACATTGGACAAATAAAAAATGAAGATATTGCAATACTAATACTGGGGCAGCTGGTGTTCTGGTGGTTAGGGAGCTGCCCCTGCGATCAAAAGGTTGTCAGTTCAAATCCCAGGACAGCTAGTGGCACCACTGAGGTACTCTTGAGCAAGGCACCGTCCCCACACAGAGGGCCATGGGTGCAGAGAGGTTAAATGCAGAGAAAAAAATTGTGTGCTGTGACAAAAAGCATTAAAATCTTTATTTCATTAAAATCCATCCAAATACTGTTAAAAAACATGTAATCTTTTAATGTGATGAGCTAAGACTTTAAATATTTAGAATATATGATCATAAAGAATGCACATGATCATGGTCTTCACCCTTTACCCAGTTTGCAGAACCAGTAAATAAGTCTCTAAAGGTTTATCACCAACCCTAATTGCTGTGATTATATTGTGAGGTCTTATGTTGCTTTGCAGTATCTTCAACTCATGCACCCCTGCTCTGCTAGCTGGGTTCGACTCATTCTGTTTTTTGTACTCCTCCATCTCTCATAATAATATTTTACAGAAGTCATATTGGCACTAGTTCAGGCAGCAATTATTTTACTCTTTGTCTCGTGTGTTAGGCCTGGCTGAGGACCAGTCTGGGCCTTGGAAATCCACAAACCATAATTCGCTGCAATGTCTGAAGGTGGAGAAGTTTTTAGGACAAAAGCCTTTAAGTGACTTTAATCTCAGGGGAAAACTTCAGGAGGATCATAAGATCATAGGAACATTAACCCCTATATAATGAAAGCGGTACTTTTGTACAAAGGATTTCCTACTCACAGTTCAGTGAACCAAGAAATTCTGTGAACTATGCAGATTCTAAAATATCAATCCATAACACTTTTGTGTTAATAAGTGAAAGAAGAAATATTTTACTTTGATCTGCAGTTAAGTACAGTCATATTTTCGAGGAATAACCAATCTTTACATTTCTGTTCGTTCTTTTTATCATACTTTCTTTTACTTCCGAATGGGAAAATACTATCATGGCCAACATGTAAATTGAATGTAAACCACGTAATTGAATATGTTATAATAATGTTATGATAAGCTTTAAATTTGTAATATGAACTGTTTGTATATCAAAACAACAATAATCACTCTAGACTTTTAAAGGAAAAGAAGCTTGCCTTTTAGAGTGGCAGCTTTTTAGCCGCCAGCATTGAAAATGACTCATCTAGACAGCTAATGACTCATCAGCCTGGGACCTGTCTTTAAGCTTTGCTGTTTTAACCATTAAAATGCTTCTGCCTGCTATAAAATGTGCCTGTTTGACCGCCTGATTGGGTCCCAAGTGTGGCTGTGTTGTGTTTGGTTTTGGCTCCCGCTTGTTCAGCTTATGCTCTTTAGAGTCGTTTAGGTAGATTACAGGGCTGCAGAACGGCTCCGTCTGAACTGAAGTGGTCTGATTTCCTCACAATCCCCTAAGCATGTCTTCAAATTGCTGTCTGTTTAGCAGAGTACCTGGCACTAACACACACACACACACACACACACTCATTCAGTGTACAATATCTTATAAATGCTTACTTTGTAGCTCCTCTTTTGTTAATTTGTCAGCCAATTTCTAACTGTCTGTGTTCTCCAGCTCATCAGTGGTAGTGCACTCTCAATATAGCAGTGACACTGATGTGTGTAACAGCACCACTGCACATAGTGACACTACACGCATTGCTATACCAAACTATGCTGCAGTTTTGGTGTACCTCTCAAATAATATGCGGTCAACAGCATTCATGTGGTCAGAAACTAATGAGTGGTTTAGGCTGGCTTGCAAATTGTGCATGACAACAGATGGGGAGTTCAGCAGGAGTTCCCTAAGTCATTTGTGAAGACTCCAGGCTTTAAGTGTTTCTTTTGTGTTCCTTCATCTGGCACACTAGCCATATAATAAGCTCCGCTTGAGTTGGGTCAGGAGCAGAATGGAGTAAAAACAAATATGTACAGAGCATGGTGTCCCCAGGACTTACATTGGGAACCACTAGACTACAGTCTGTAATTGTACACCTATATAGTGGACACAGAAGGACAGTGGAGCACAGGAGTTTGCCAGCGAGTGGATGCGCAAGTTGGAGGGTTCCATTAAAGCTGACAGTTAGTGTACCCTAAATCTTTCTTTTAGCACAGCTGAATAACATGAAGCACTGACAGAAGACTCTCCAGACTCTGCTGCAGCTGTTTCGGGCTTGTCATGCCCACGGCACAGTGTGAGAATGTGCCCGATCGCTTCTCGATTTTCTGGTGTCATTTCTGGAAATGTCTTGATGACGTCTTGATGTATTGACGTCTTGCTGACATTTTCATTTATTGCAGTGTCACAGATGGGAGAGGTCAGTGCCTGCTTAAACTGAAGTGCCCTGCCACTTTGAGCACTGCATAAACAGGGTGTGTTTGGGGTTTTTTACCCATGAGGCAACAAGCTCAATTCACTTGAGGGGCTGGGAGTAACCTCCTTCATGACTCAGAGGCTGGCACCTTGAGAACGTTGCCCCTCATTTTTTCCTGGGTCAGTGACAGGGCTGAACTCACTGCGAAGATCCATGACAAAGATAAGGCAAACAGCTGCAAACAGATTCTTCTGGACAGTTGGGGAGAAGCATGCACAATCAATGCATAGGGCAATATTCAGTTTAGGTTTTTGTATTGTGCTCTCTGCAGCAGTCTCTGTCATTGAAAATTTCAGGAGACAAAATCATAGACAGTGACAGAAATGAGGACAGAATAGTGGCAGAGACAGAGTTGGGCAGAAAAAAATGAAGAGGGCATAAGAGTCAACCTGGCACTAGAAGCTAATACCAAGACCACCAAGGGTGTGGAATATGATGATGTGGGAGCAGATCAGTGTTCAAAATAGGCCTCTGATGACTGTCAGGTCTTCAGGAGCTGGGATTCTGTGGCTGCCTGGAAGCACAGCATCTGAAGCAGTAGAGGAATAACTCCTCACCTTCTCTGCTTGGAGTTGTACCTTCTTTGGCTGAAAGAGAAGCCCTGTCCCTGCAGACTCCTTGTCTGCAAGGCAGTCAGAGTTCTCAGTCATGGCAGTTGGGCTGAGGAAGACCTTCCTCATCTGCTGGCCAGAAATGAGTCCAGCAACAACTGAAAGCCCAATAGTTTGGCCACAATAATTCTATGCTGGTACTCAAAAACCTACTACATATATGGGTGGCATAGCAGTGAAGGCTGGATACAACCAATGCTACACAAAGCAAAAGAGCAAATTCAATACCACATATATGGATACCAACTCCAAATGCAGACCAAGACGCAGACGATGGCTGATTTGTAAACAGGGCAAGGGTGGACTGGAGGAGTGGAACCAAGCAGAGAACTCTCATAAGGGAGCTTGTTGGATATTATTTGTTGGATCAGCAACTCTGATGTATTTTTTATTTAAATTTGCTGTCTGTTTTTGAACTTGTTGTTTCTGAATATTGCAACAGTAAACATGTGTAAGAGTGATTACTGCTCTTAGGCCTAAGATGAGTGATGTGGTCGCTGACAAAGAGGACAACTAGAGGCATTACAAAAAGGAGGCTTTTCTTAGTTTGCATAAGTTGTTGCAGGATTGATTAATGGACTGATTTATGTTGTAGGATATTGAACTGAATGTTAGCCAGTGAAGTCTTGGAGAGAGAGAGAGAGAATGGGAGAGGGGAGGGAGAATGAGAGAGAAAGAGGACAAGAAGCTGCGAGCCAGGTTTGGGTGGACATTAGCTCATGCAGCATCAGTATAGTGCTGACAGGTTGGATGTTTTGGCGTGATGCGGGCAGTGAGTAAGGGATGGGTCAGTAAGTTGTCAGGTAAAGGCCTAGACTGTTTGCCTCATGGTTGTGGAAGCCAGACAGTGACCAGATGACCAGAGGAGAAGGAGGGAACAAATCATACACACATCAACCTGATCCAGATTAGTGGATCTGGACCTCCACCCTGAATAAATTCTATCTCTCTAACTCTCTATCTATCTATTTATCCCTCTCTCTCTTTCTCTAATTCGATGTTGGTGGCAATATGAACTAATGGGTGATAATCTGGATAATATAAAAAGACACTAACATTTATGTTTGAGTGCTCAGAATTTACCTGACTGAATATGCTAAATATATAACACACATACACACATATTTGTGTGCATTCCTGTCTATGTGTGCTGTTTTCTGAATGGATATATGCTGCTATGATAAGCCTAACCCAACTCTAACCTTATCCTTAGGCATCTTTAACCTTACCCTTTTGAAAACTTTAGTTTTAAAGGGAAAAAGTACTTTCCCCCACAGAGAGCTCCCAAATGTCCCCACAACAGCAAAATACTCATGTTTTTTTTTCAGTTTTTTCAGTTTCACATGAGCTCATCAGAAGCACCAAACAAAACACACACACACACACACACACACACACACACACACACACACATACATTTTTATACCATACCCCTAAAGATGAGACAGAGACTCTGCCAAGCACAGCTGAGATTTGTAGGTATGACGGGAGTAGAGGTCTGCTCTCACACACTTCTCGATATATGACTCCATTGGGACTGCTGTAGTTATTTTTTGGTCTGAAAAAAAACTAAGAAGCCCACTGGAGCTGTCATTGTGTCTGCTGAATGGTTTCTTGTCTGAGAGAAGGACTGAATTACAGCATGGATTCATCTAGAAGCTGAGAGTAGAAATTACCAATGCTTTCCACCAGACTTAGTCTGACCTTGTAAAGTTTGATTTTGTTTCATGGTTAATACGAGAGGATCGCAGTCACATTTAATTTAAAACTCTGGTTTAATGGCATTACCTGAGTATGATGTGTCATGTGGCTGGCTGAGTGTAGGGTGTAATATGGATGTCTAGAGCTTTGAGCTGAGTGTGGACGCTGACTACAGTACTGAGAGTGTACTGTCTAAGACACTATCTAAGTTGAATCATGTAGATTGTCCGCTCTTTATGAATCATGTAGAGTTTTTCATTTTGGAAAGGAGGAGAGCTCTCCTGCCTCAAAGAATTCTAAGTAAGAATCCCCTTCCCCAGCAAAAGTTTATCATGAGACAATTACCCAAAGATACTGAAACAATCAGTTAACACTTAGCTGTCAAGTGATTTTTACTGAAAATCAAGAGACTTTCCACAAATTATCGTTCATCAGCTTTATGAGCCAGTATAGGCCTTTTAGTATATAGAAGTCATATAATTGCCATTCAGAGTTTGTAAGTATATTGTGTAATTGTGTGACAATCACTACAAATGTTTGAATATAATGAATATAACCTTCCTATTAAGGAAAGAAATTAGCTGATTATTGCAACAGAACAAAAGCTGCCTTAACGTTTTTGTATGAGCAAGAGAAAAAGCCAGGGCACTCTTTATTGTAAACTGATCCAGAACGGCAGGTCTGAACACGACTGCTTTTGGCCCCCCCAAACAAGACAGATACAGCTCAGGGTCTGGACACATGTGCCTGGAAATATCCACACAATGCAAATGGCTTTGAGAAGGAGAAACCCAATAAGCAGAATGATGATTCTGCAAGCTTTTCTGAACACAAGGCTCTGAGATGTCCATCAGCATTTAGAGCTGCATTCCAATTCTTGCATGGGAATTTGGTGGCATAGTTAATTCAAGAAGTGTGTACTTTAGACTTTGTATAACAAAACAAACCATATCCTGTGTTTCTCTGCACTTACACAGAACTTTAGCCACTGTGCTTGTCTGTTCTGTGCAGTACACTGAAACTGCAGTTTCGGGCAGGGTATTTTAACCTGAGGATTGTCCAATGTAATGAGAATGATGCTATACAGGAGAATTTTTCATTAATATTTGCAGGTTTTCCTATTGGCTCCAGCCACATGCTACAAAGTCTAATTACTCATTTTTCTATGCAATAAGTCTGGTAAGTGCCTCTTACTGGGGTGGTGGTGGCCTAGTGGTAGGATACTTGCCTCCGGACCAAAAGGTCACAGGTTCGAATCCTACCTCCAGCA
>JBBJLR010000007.1:17814604-17839040 GCA_037577145.1 Brachypetersius gabonensis
TGCTCCAGGGAGACTGTCCCCTGTAGTTAGAGAATGGAAGTCGCTTTGGATAAAAAGCGTCTGATAAATGTAAATGTCCCGTTGACCCTGAAGGGACCAGTCAAATTGATTTTATGTCACTTATGTTATTTCTTTTTTCATGGCTGTCACTCACTGTATCCAATATTACAATAAAGATGAAACAGTGTTTTAATCTAGATCCTGTAAAGTTTTCTAAAAATACTCTTAATACATTTAGGACAGTGTGTTCAGTGTTTAGACAATTCTGGTAGCTGTTTTTTAAGATTCATAACCTAATAAGAAGCCTTGACTGAATTTCTCTGCTTGTTTCAATAAACTACAGATGAGAAATGAATGTGCATACACTTCAGAATGCTTCTGTTATGGCCAGCAGTAATTGTGACAGTTAAGGGTTAAAGGGTCAGAGTAGTTATAATCCCTGATTGATTGTGTGTAAGACATGACCTCATGTTGAGGTTCGGTGAGTCTCGGTGGACTCAGAAACCCTCGGCAGTACTAAGAGAGCCACGGTTTACACAGCTTAAGCTGAAATAAACAGAATTATGTGTTTTGCAGCATTTGCAGCGTGCCTTGTTTATACTTGGAGGCTGTAAAGGCAGGCAGCTGAGATCCAGGGGGCCAGAAGGATCACTATGATTCACCCAAAATGTTTAGTTCTCTTGCCACGGGCTAAACATTTGTTCCTGTCTGTTCTGGGCCATCGTGTGGTGCATGTGTGCAATCATCCTGGGCAGCCCACATCATAAAAGGGCTCATACAGTCTGTGGTCAAGGAATGGACAATGGGTAATGGCACTTAATGGGCTTTTTTTATTGTGCTGCCGTTATCATTTCAAAGTCATTTAAATGATCGAGTGAACATTATACATTATATATATTTAGTTCCAGGAACGAACAGAAGTAAGAAAGGAGATGGTGAAAAAACAGAAATGTATCTTCTGTATCGCTCGCTCTCTCTCTCTCTCTCTCTCTCTCTCTCACTCTCTCCCTCTCTCTCGCTCTCTTTCTCTCTCTCTACCCCCTCTCTCTTTCTTCTCCCCCCCACCTCTCTCTCGCTCTCCCTCCCTCTCTGTCTCTGTCGCTCATGCTGGATTAGTTGCTGCCATTGTAAACAGCTGCTAACGGTACTTGGAGACCTGGGGGTCATGTTTATGTGTTGTAACCTTTGGGGTTTATGGGAGGCCGAGGTTAAAAGTCATCTAAACTTTAAATGAGAAACTTTAAATGTCTTCTGAGGCTGTAACAGCACTGACGCGTGGATTATGCTCTCTGTAATGTCAGCACTTGCTGAGTTTCTAACTGCTGCTCTTTTTATTTGCCTCTTCTCTGTCCTGAGAGAGAGCAGGGCTTTTCTGTCGTCATATGATGTGGTGTGTTTTTCTCAGATATCATCTGTAGTCTGTCATACATCTGCTTATAGAAAGAACCTCTCTCCTGAAAACTGAAACCATCAAACAGTCTTAAAAAGGAAACATATTTGTAATGAACTCAAAAATGGGAGAAATCAATGACTATTAATCTAATAGACATAATCACCACAAGGGTGTTGTTTCGGGTAAACATAGAGGGCAACATTGCTCCTGGTCTTCAGGAACATTTTTCAGGACCATTTCCTGTTTCCAGGAAACAGGAGTACAAACATATATAATAAGTGATGTTTACACACATGTAAACACAAATGTCGTCCATCAACATGAGTAAACCTAAGAGCTGTCACCTCAAAGCAGACAGAAGGTTTTGGATTTGCACAGATTTGGAAATACATTGTCATTGCATTTGGAAAAAAAGTATTGCATAATAAGAAAAGCACCTGATATCTACTGCCCACAAGGGTTTTACTGCCTAAAACAGAAACATGCCGCCACATGCACATGTTGGCCATGGTCACAGAAGGGCCTGTATTTTTGGGCACATTATTTACCGGGTCAGTGCCAGGGAGGACTTTAAGGAGCCATTACATCATGGAAATAGGTGCACGGCCACATTTATGACTGACATCACCCCGAGTTGGAGTTACAGTGGGATGCTAATAACCTCTCACCCCCTGTTCACAGTCATAAACACACACATACACACCACATATGAGTCATATCAGATCTTCTGGAATATTTAGCTAATATGGAACTTTATTTTGTTTCTCAGTTGTTGTTGCTGAATGCATTTTTTGACAAAGTTTTATGTAAGATTATATAAGAAAGAAGAAATAGTATAAAGAAGATTATACTATGAAAATCGGATTATTTCTTAGGTAGATTCTAAAGTATTTCAGGATAAACATCATTAACCCAAAGGCACTATGACAGTGGTCCTCAGGTGCCCCCTACTTTTGCTCTTTTGTTCTTTGAGAATCATCAAACTAATGAAATGGATTTTCTAAATGATCTCTTTAAAAAATTAAATATGAGCTTGTTTACATTCTCAGCTATGCTTTCCCTAAAATAAAGGTTGTCCAGCTTAGTTTACAGGCTTTAGTAGGTTACATTTGGAGAAATCATTATTTTGGTGGTCAGGTTTATTTAAATACCCAGTACTTGTTAAGTGTATGTGAATTATATGATGGCATCGGAAATTAAAGCTTGAAATGTTCTCCTGATACGTTAGAGTGCTCACTTAAAAATAACAAAGGGCCCCAGAGGCTTGACCCAGAGGATTGGCCCAGATTGGCTTTTAAAGTGTGATCAGTTTCCGGATTGAGCTTGTGCTCTACCTTGTGAAACAGATCAAGTGTCCTTTTCCTCTGTATAAATATCGTCTCCTTTCTGAAGAAGCTGAGAGCAGATGGATCTTTTCCAGGTTTTTTTTAGCACAAAGCACAGCCAGAACATTACAACACATACAGCAGAGATCCAGCTGAGTGTCCCACTCAAGATTACAGTTGTGCATGATGGGTGACCAAGGAGTGTGGGATACAGTGGAGATAGAAGAATATAGGAGTAGAATTTTGTAGTAAAATGAAAAGAAAAAAGAAAGAGGAGGAATGTGTTTGAGGATGGAAAAGAAGAGTAATGTGGGTAAATGGGGTTAAAAGTGGGTAAATTGCATCAGACTGTACATTTACAGCAGATGCTTTTATCCAAAGCAATTTCCATTCCCTAGCTACAGGAGACAGTCCTCATGGAGTAACTTAGAGTCTTGCTCAGGAACCCAGTGGTGGTATGCTGATGGTAGGATTCGAACCCATGACCGCTTGGTCTCGAGGCGTGTATCCTACCCAGCAAAGTGGATTGCTGTTTTACTGTAAATGAGCTAGTGCTAACTAAAGCAGGGAGATGATTAATTACTGATGTGTGAAAACCTGTAGAATTTGCTGTTGAGCCCAGTAGTTATATCTAAGCGTCAGATGTCTGGACAAGTTAATTGCTTTCTACTATAATCAGTATTTACACCTGTGATGCTGTGCTATTTAACACCCTACATACCTTCCTCAAGTAATATTGATCCTACAGTTTTTACCTCCCCATCCAATGAAAGTAAACACTCCATATGAAACATTTAAGAAGTCGTCACGAGTAAAGCCAAAGAGATATGTTCTTTTAAAAAGTCCATATCAGTCAGCAAAATGTGGTAACCATGAGATTTGCATTCACATCTACTTGGCAGCCATATGTTCCTTGAATCCTTGCATTTGGAGCTGAGTGAGGCCATGTTTAAATGGTTTGGTTATTTGTTTGGTCTATTTAACCAGTGTTTTTTATTGATCAAAAAGAGATAATGAAATAATCTGCAACAGTATGAACATTCCCTTTTCATTGTAAATTTTGGTATTAGCATTGTAATAGTACACGTTGTAGTACAAATCATCTTTTGTGTTTGTGTGTGTTGATACAGCTGGAGTCTTGGAGACTGGAGTGTGTGTAGTCACATCTGTGGGTCAGGAGAGCAGAGCCGACAGGTGCAGTGTGTCCAGCGGACCAGCCCCACTCAGGTAGATGTGGTAGCTGGTGCTCACTGTGCGCAGCCCCTTCCGGCCCAGAGGCAGCCCTGCAACACACACAGCTGCCCACCCACATGGAGCACAGGCCCGTGGTCTCAGGTGAGTAACCCTTAAAAATCAGCAAAACTCACCACTGAACCTTCTTAAATGTTGAAAACAGTGCTGGATGGTAGGATTTCAGCCATTAATCCTAGTTCACGATGTCGATTAAAGTAAAGTGGCCCCTTATAGACATGCATTAACACACCACAGCACAGCACACAGTGTGAACAATGTGAAATTCTTTCTCTGCATTTAATCTACAAGTGGGGAGCAGTGTGTGGGGATGATACCTTGCTCAAGGGTACCTCAATGGTGCCACCAGATTTGAACTCACAACCTTTTGATCGCAGGGCCAACTCCCTAACAACTAGGCCACCAGCTGCCCCATTCTATATTGTATAGCAGAATTTACATATTTATATTTATATTTACGGCATTTATCAGACGCTTTTATCCAAAGCGACTTCCATTCCTTAACTCCAGGGGACAGTCTCCCTGGAGCAACTTGGGGTTAAGGGTCTTGCTCAGGGACCCAGTGGTGGTGTGCTGAAGGTAGGATTCGAACTGATGACCTCTTACACCAGAGGCAAGTATCCTACCACTAGGCCAACATATTAAAACATTGTTTACTTGAGAAAGCACTCTAGAGTGCTGTATAATGTTTATTTGATACAGGCAGTAAAACTGGCAAATTGCAGTGCACTGCAGGAGGCACTAGGAGCAATACAGCTTTTGTTGTTTTGTTGCACCCCAAAAGAAGACATTACTTGCCACACAAGCTCTGTGTTACCTAGCACACTTCATGCTATACTTATATTCGAATGTCTGCAAGAGGAAAGGATGCTTCAGGTGTCCCACTTCTCATTTTGAAGATCAAAGGTACTCATAATAGCCCATTTAGTGCCCTGCATCTTTAGGTTCTGCTGTCATGTATGAAATTGATGTGCATTAGGGAAAATGCTAAATGTGATCTCTGAGTGAAGGTCACACAAAATGTGAGTGGAGATATTATACATGCAGCTCATTACATCTACTTTTTCTACATATTCTAGCTTGTGCAACTCAGGGCTGTCCGTTTTGCACTGATTTTCTTCACCTTTTAAAAACTGATTTAAATTTACATTATGGTCTCAAAAGACGTGCTTTAAAAGAGACCTCCTTTAACAATGGCTGCATACACAGCAGTGATACGAAGGCGCAGGTAGATGTGTGTGAGAAGATGTGATTTGCAAGCGCAGTTCCATGTTTTCATTTTACCCACGTTTTCATACCTGGAGCTGGATCACAAAGAATGCTTTGGTGGGAAAAAAGCCTTCATTTATGAACACCACTTTCTCATAACCACCAAACTTACATTTTTATTTTTTTGTCTTGACAGCTGGGTTAGATCACTGTCATTGAGCTGCATTATGCTGAGCATATCTCCACTGGGTACCTGAGCAAGAACCTTAACACCAGGTTGGAAGTAGGGAATGGAAGTTGCTTTGGATAAAAGTGTCTACTAAAATGCTGTAATTCTATTCTTTGGTTGAGGACCAAAGCGCTTAGGAGACCAACAGCCCTACAGACAGTGATGACAATACTAAACGTGATAACTATGTATTTATCGCCTGTCAAATATCTGAAAACACACATGCTCCACTACTTCATCCCTGCACATTATAAGAGAGTTTACATCACTTCCTCTGAATCTGGGCAATTGTTTTCAGAACAATAGGGAGTATAAAGCCATATCCAGGTTTGGAGCAGAGTCACTGCACTCTACATTTTCACATACACTGAGACCTCTAAAAGATAGCACCAGGTGTTGTAAAGGCTCATTTTTACGAGTTAAACTATATCAGATTTTTATTAGTACCAGATCTTAAATATTGGTTTTCATTAGTCAACAGCATCTCACAGCATATGTGGAAAACATCATAGGCAGCTCCCTCTGAAGCTGCCTGAGAAGACTGTATAATACTTGATGTTTCTGTCAGAAATTATGAAATCATGTCAAACACAACAGTGGGCAAAAGCAGAGGGACCCTCATGTAGGTCTTCAAGCATTCATTTGTTCGTTTGCTTGCTCTTAGTGCTCCCGTAAGTGTGGTAAGGGTGTGAGGAAGAGGGCGGTGATGTGTGTGAGCAGCACTGCAGGATCTCATGTGCTGCCGGACAGCTCGTGTGTGCTCCTGCCCAAACCTCACAGCCAGGAGAGCTGCATGCTCAAACGGTGTCAGAAACAACACAAAGCGCAATGGATCCTCTCCAGCTGGCAGCAGGTAGACACACAACAGAACCAGCTTAAGCTAACTCTCACATTCAGAACACATCTAAAACTGAGCCAACCATTCTTTTGTTTGTTATGATTCAGATTATATAATTATATGATTAATCACATTGAGTAACGTTTACTTTCTGTATATTTTCCTCAGTATATATCCCTCAGAACACAACCATGCCGAGATTCTTTATGTTTATCACCATAATAAAATATTTTATTTAATAATACCTCATCAAAATTTTTGAATCTGCAGTAGTAACTGTGCTTTCACCCCTAATCTACTACTACTCCCTTCTTACCTCCCCCTCTTGCCCCCACAGTGTTCAGTAACTTGTGGGAAGGGTGTACAGGTGCGGTTTGTGAAGTGTGTGGAGAAGGACATAATTGGGAAGTACAAGGATCTGGCCCTTAAGAAGTGCCAGCACATGCCAAAGCTGTCTGCAGAGCTGCAGAGAGTGTGCGTCCAGCCAGACTGCCCCAGCATCCCTCGCCTTCACAGGCCAGACTGGTATACCTCACCATGGTCCCAGGCAAGTCCAGCACTCCTCCTGTCAGCACTAGAGCTTTTACAGTTCTTCAGCCTTTAAGAATTCAGCCCCATAAGTGGCCACCAGCACATATCTTTATATAAAAACCTCATAACCTCTGATTCAACAGAAACTCAGCTTTTCATCATGCTTACATATCAGCCACATTTAGCCGATTGTGTAGGTTTCACTTGAGACATCAAAGTCACGTGCAATTCTGAAGGTGTGCTTTGGTTTCTGGCATCAGGACCTTAATAGTAGAACCTTTTAAGTCTGTAAGTTGCAAGGTAGGACATCTGTGGCTTAGACTAGTTCATCTAACACATCCCACAAATACTAGATAGGATTTAGATCTGGAGAACTTGGAGGCCAAGTCAACACCATGAACCCTCTTTCATCTTTTTCAAACCTCCCTGAACAGTTTTTACAGTGTGGCAGAACACTTTGTCTTGCTGAAAGAGAATAACGAATTCTGCCACACTTTAAAAGTAGATGGTACGCCTCAAAATAACATTCACATGAAAGCCAGAACACAAGGTTTTCCAGCAGAACATTGCCCGGAGTACGACACTGCTTCTGCCAGCTTGGGTTCTTCCCACTGTAATTCTTGGTCTTCTTGGTCTTCTTCATATTCTTCTTCATCCACTGTTGGTAGGTACTAACCACTATAAACTGGTATCACCGGAACCCTGCTGTTATGTTTGGCCCAAGTCACTTAGATCCTTACCCTTTCCCATTTTCCCATTCCAACAGATGAACTGACTTCCCTTGCCGTCTAATGCAATGTAGAAACGATGCTTAGTGAATTATGTTTTGTGTGTTTGTATGTGTTTGTGCAGTGCACAGTGTCATGTGGTGGAGGTATTCAGTTACGCTCAGTTCAGTGCCTGGTTATCGGACGTCCTTCATCCGGCTGTTCCCTTCAGCTGAAGCCAGCTGTGTCTCAGGCCTGTAACACAGACTTCTGTCCACAACAGCAGTACCAAGGTGAAACACTACTAACACAGCACCATGGACCATACGCCTAGCTCATAGGTCCAATTCATACTGGAGGTGTACAGTTTATCACTTTTTTGGGTGGTGGATCACAGGACTGACACTGACACGGTAGTAGCAATGTAACTGTTTAGCAGTGTTGCTGGGATTTTTACACACGAAGGAAGCTGTTAGGGTGAGTTAGAGTGGCATTTGGGATCCAGAACTAACCTTCCAACACGCTTTTCTGACATTCCTAATGCTCCTGTGGCTGAATGCAATCAAATCGTCATGGCAATGTTCCAATATCTAATGTAACACCTTGCCAGATGAGTAGAGTTACTGCAGCAAAGAAGAGACAAACCCCTTTAATACATACCTTAGATTTCAGGAGAAACATGGGATGAGTAGCTTTCTACACATCTTGGGACATAATAGTGTATTTTGTGCAGCAATGTGATTGTTTTTTTATATATTGTTTATTTTTGTTACTTTTGTGTTTTCCCTTTTCCTTTACAGATGCTGTCTGCAAGGATTCTTACAGCTGGTGTTACCTGGTGCCCCAGCACGGAGTTTGTAATCACAAGTTTTATGGGAAGCAGTGCTGTAGATCCTGCTCACTTACGAACTTATGATAGGCATCTGCATGCTGCCAGAAACAGTGCAGCCTAAGCAGTGGTTCTCTCATGTGAGACTGCAGTAAGACGAGACAATGGCAGTGTTTTCAAGTGACTTGAAGCTGTCAGGATGGTGTGTAAGCCACTTTTTGGACAAGCAGCTCTGTCACCTTCTGATGAATGACGGCTGTGAAGATGTTTACTGTAACCCAAGAAGGAGAGAAGTCACTCCCCTACCTCCGAAGGAGTGATGATATCAGAGTGTCCTGTGGACTCGCAGATGTGGTGAAATGAACACGGAGCGTCTTGTCGTTCATCCGCACCTGCACAGGGATTAGTTCCCTGCTGGCTCAGTGCAGTCACCGGAGTTCTGTGTGGATCGGCAGATAAAGCACAAACCACAGACTTGTACTAATTATTGAAAGGAAGTGGAGACATTTTCAGGAATAATCTTCTCTCGGTCACTGTCTACTATTTCCTTTTCTCTTCCGTTCTTTATTAATTTCTCTATTTCAGTTTTTCTTCTTGCCCTCTCTCTCTCTCTCTCTCTCTCTCTCTCCCTTTGTCTCTTTCCCTCTTTCTCTCATTGTATCTCTTTTGTTTCTTTATATTTCTCCTTCTCTTCCTCCTCTCTTTCTTTGTTTCTGTCTGTCCCTCCCCGTTCTCTTTTCCGCATTTCTCACTTGTGTTCAGCTGGGGGCTGCTGTGCATGTAACGGCTCTCATACGTACAGTATTTTCATGGTGCTACATGTTTTTTGTGACATTAAACAAAAGGTTCTGGAGCTTCTGAAGTGTTTTGAATTAACAAACTGGAATGAATGATTCGCTCTGTGCTTTGTACTCTGTACTTCTTATTCTGACTTGGATGCTGATCCACTTATTTATTAACAGCACTCTCCTCTCGCTCTGTGCTTACAGTCTGAACGTTAATGTGCTTTTTGTTGTGGCATTCATCTGTCAAGCTGAGTTCAGGTTTATGCAATTATAAAGATACATGTTTCATTATTTTTGTATGTATTGTATAGTATTATTTCTTCATGCTTTTGCATTAAAGGTACAGTAAATAGTATTGTACGTTTTGCTCGTCAGTCATATTGTATGGTTTGCGGGTCACATAACCAACACAGAATAGCATGTGGACCTCAAAGGCTTCACACATTTAAATTCCTGGATTTGTCTAGGTTGTGGATTGTAGATAAAAAGGTAGGTGGACTCATCAGTATATAACTTGAAAACCTTCTAATATTGAGTAGTCACACACAATAGTCCATAACATGGTCCAGTTCTGATGCTAAATTAGTCACATTAATTAGTTTTTGCTAGTGTTCAGAGTGGTCTGCTCAAGCAGAGAATGTTGTGGTGCACTGTGTTCAGGCACTTTTCTATCATAGCCAGGATTAACATCAACAGCTATTTTTGTGCTATAGTACTTCCTCTGTAGGAACAGACCCTGTCCCAAGTTCATCAGTTGTACTTCACTGGCCCACTTTTTGTAGTCACAAAACACTGTATACTGAGAACACCCCACATGACCTGCCAGTTTGGAGATGCTCTGACCCACATGAACTTCAAAAACTGAAGCATTTGCTGCCTAATATATCACACCACTTGAAGGGTGTCATTGTACCTAGAGAATCAATGTTATTTGCCTCACCTATTAGTGATTTTAATGTTGTGGTTGATTGTATAGGAAATCACATTAAAGCTCAGATACAGAGCAACGGAATGATGTGAAACTTAAACAATAAAATGCAGTAGAAGCAGCTCTGGTGCTGTTTTTCAAAAAGAAATGCAAAACCTTGGTAGTTTTATGTCCCATGGCCTGCCACAGTGTTCAACAGATTGAACAGATTGAACTTTGCAGCTTGCTCTGCATTAACTCTCCCTTCCATCATGCTGAGTGATGGGACAACAGACATGTGGATGATCTCATGATAGAAAGACACAATAAGAAAGAGAAAGAGACAGAAATGGAGAGAGGAGGGGCTGATTTATTGCTGGTCAGCTGTGGCAGAAGGCAGCGTTTATTTACCCCTTGCAGGGTGCCTGCCAGGGCTTGACCAGGCCGAGGCTGATGTCAGCTCTTCCAGACAGCGTTTATGTCTAAGCAATTCTCTCACTGTGTCTCAGATCATTCCAGCTCAGTTCTGCAGTGATTCAGTGGCCTGAGCACTACAAGTAATGGCACATCCAAAGCCTTCAGTAAAAGCATAAATGCATGAATCAAATGCATAAATCTCAATGGTCATAATCATAACCGACTGTCATTTTCACATACTGTCTTGTACAGTCTCATACAACATAATACATCCTCAAAGAACCTAATGGCATACCGTCTCACATAGTTGGACTCATGCAGTCTTATGCAGTCCTTTCACAGCATCATATAAATGTATGGAGTCAAACAGTTTTACGTATAGTTTTCATCTTTCAACTTTTAGTCTCATTCATGTTCATTTAGCCCTTATATAGTCTGAAACAGTGTCATACAATCTAATACTCCATGCAGCTCCATGCAATCCTCACAGTCTCATAAAATCTCTTGTAATGCCACCTCAATCTCACACAGTCACATAGTTTCTTACAGTCTCAAATATTCTCATTAAGTCTTATGCAATCTCACACAGCCTGCATGAAGTCTCATAAGGTCTTCAAAAAGTCTTATAGAGTTATACACCGTTTTCATACAGTTTAACATAGATTCATCCACAGGCAGTTATCACCATCCGCAAATGGAACATGGCCTTCCTTCTATGAGAAATGACACCAGATGTGCATGAGACACTGGAAAGGCAAGGGCACGCACTGGCCTCAGAAAAGTCCCACTGAAAGGTCTGAAAACCAACACCGTAATTTTGTCCATCATCATGCACCCCCACTCTTCCCCCTGTGCTCACTCTCCTCGCTGGACTGCTACAAGGGTTTGCTCTCCATCCTCTCCAAACTGTCATGTGCAGTTAATCCTTCAGTCAGTCTCAAACAGAGGGACTTACTTTGTTGCCGTGAAGCATTGACCTGAAGCAATCCATGAAGACCGGAAAGCACTTCCTTAGAAAGACAGAGAAGGTCATTCCGTGGATTGAAAGCCTTAACAGCAAGCTCCTTCCTTTCAGGGTAATTTCTCACAAAAGCCTTATCTTATCTCTTATCTCGTTGAGTGGGATGACTGACCCTTGCCTAACTCCTACCTGATACTCATCAAACTCAACTTCCTCGCCCCCCTTTACCTTGCTTGCACCCCTCTAAGTGAGCCTCAGGACAAACTCTTGAGTTTGGAAAGCACATTTTACATGACAGATGAGAGGTTAGGCAACCTGAGCCACACTGTTAACCCCTTACACAGACAAGCGATGGTTGTGTGAGAAGTAAAACATGAATTTTCACAGTCAGAAACAAGCAGGATCAGAAAGAGAAAGCCAGGGCAACCTGAAATCATACTCAAACAAAAGTCTCATTAGTTAAATGAATGAATGCTGTATTTGGGAGGACTGAGAAGAGAGCGAACTTAACTTGATCAAGTGCAACGTTCAGGTCACTCACCCTCTGCCCTCACCTCTGCAATTCAACCCTGCCTCCAACACTCTACCTGCAAAGGAGGCTGCACACATTCAAACAGAGTTTGGTAACCTGTTTTGATCACCACAAATGAAACATGAAGTAACTCTACACACCTAGATACAATGTACTTTACAGTGACTTCTACCTGACTATAGAAACTTGGTCAAGCAAAAATGTGGCCGATCCTGCATCTGATGAGTCCCACAGCCCCCTGCAGCTGTAAAAAAACACTCCAGTGTTTACACCCATCCTAATCTTTGGCTATTGTTCTTTATTTTGCTTTTCTTTCTTTTCTGCTTTTTTTCTACCATCTGTCAGGACATAGTGACAGAAAACATATTAAAAAGTGGTTTCCGTATGGATTACGATCTGCAGCTTTAATCACGCAAGTAAAGGCAGCTCCACAAAACCAGCTCAGGTCAATAAAAGTATCAAAGTGTCTTATAGAACAGAAGAGCAACGATGTGTAAGCTCGTGAGAAAAGCAGTAAACTGGGCAATGATCTCGAGTGTGGCCATCCTCAAGCAAAGCCTCCCAACATTGTGTCTGCCAGGGATTTCCTGAGAGGGTTCATTGCGCACATGTAAAAAGTCCAACACTGCCCTCTGCTGGTAAAAGACTGTTCTGAATTTTGAACATTACTCTCACTCTCACTGCATCTGTCAACCCCTGGTTAACATTTGAGTTTATAAACAGTGGGGGGGTGGGTGAGTGGATATTTCTAAGTTCTCGTATTGCAAGTGTACTCAATTATTTGAAAACTTCAGAAATTGCTTATATATTAAATTCCAGTTTGAAAAGTGTATAAGTTGGTATAATTTCATTTTTGTTAAAATTGGAATCGAGAATATTAGTGATAGAACAACAGATTCATGTGTAACAACAAACTTCAGTATGAAAACAGGGCCAAGTTAGTCTAAGCTATGTACATTAGCTATAAGCTATGTACATTTTTATTTATCACTTTCATACTTTTATTAACCACTGAAATTGGGTTTTCTCCTTGTTTGGGTCGTTTTAAACAGTTTCTTCAGATTTTCTCAGAGAACACAAAACATTTTCCTTACAGACGTTAATGGTGTTCTTGTTTTTAATTTTTTTTTACACTGAAACACAACACAGTTTTCACTGATGTACACTATATGGACAGAATTATTGGGATGCCTGACCACTGGGACTGATGGCTTAGAAAAGGTTTGTGAACACAAAGTTGGAAACGAGCAGTGTGTGGAGATGGTTCTTTACTCAAGGGTACCTCACTGGTACCAGTAGCAGTCGTCGGATTTAAACCCACAGTCTTCTGATCGCGGGGTCAACTATAGTGATTAAGAGATTCAGTGATTAAGAGATGTGTCCCAATCCTTTTCTCCGTATAGTTTAGTTGAAATTAATGTACTGAAGTGATGAGAGATGTTGGGGGTTCTGGGTCAGTGCTCCAGGTTCATCAAGAGTGAAAGCCGAGACAGACCCGTGATGGCCATCAGCCCCGCCCCCCGAGCGCCCTCCAGCGGACAGTGCTAAATGAAGCGCCGGGCCTCTGGGGGAAGAGGAAGGAAAGATGGCGGCTGGAACTGAATCGGGCCGCGGACGCAGCAGCAGCTCTTCAGCCAGCCTGGAGGCCACTCTGGACCGCCGCTTCCAGGGAGTCTCCAACACCATGGAGTCCATCCAGGGCCTGAGCTCCTGGTGCATCGAGAATAAGAAGCACCACGGCCTGGTGGTGCGGTTCTGGATGAAGTGGCTGAAGAAGTGTGAGTGTTTTCTCTCTCCTCTGCCCTACACGGGCTCTGGTCCGGCTGTTTGTGCATGTGTATTCCTTAAAAACACAGCACTGTTCAGGCAGTTTAGAATGCGTAAAGCTGAGCTGTGTGCAATTTTCTCTGTTATTCTCCATGAGGGAGAGAGAGACTGACTGAATGTGGTGCTGGTGTTTGTGTTGGTGACTAGCCTTGTTGCTGCTGGGGGTCCAGGCCTGCTTTGTGCTTCGGGAAAACGTGGCGAGCATTTTACACATAAAAAGTCTTCTTGGTTGTGAAATAAAGCTGATTTGACCTTAATTTAGTCCACATGCCGATCAGGAACAGCCACTGGGCTGAGGTGTTTGGGTGCGAGGGTGTGCTGTGACTTGGCATTACTGGGTCCAGGGCTTTAGGAGAACTGGACCCGGGGAGTTCGTGGTCTTGGTCTCACTCTGCCGGTCTCCTGAGAGGTTCAGGGGGGGCAGATCCACCAGTTCAGTCACACTTTAACTCAATGGGTCTGTTTTAGCTGTGTTCTGTAGCTCTCAGGCAAGACAAACTCTTACTGTCAGCCCCCGTTAGACTGAGAGTGTCAGACCGTGAGAAATTAGCTGGGGTGGCTTTTAGGTTTGCAGTGTTTGAGTGAATTTGCTTTCGTGTGAGTGCACGATCATATACGTGTATGTACACATTTACGTATGTTAGTGTGTGTATGTGCATACGTTTTGTGTGTGTGTGTGTCATTTACTGTGATCAGTCCAATGAACAGCTTCAATAAATGTAAGTAGTTACATTAGTTGCCATTTTATAGTTTTTCTCCTATTAAAACTACTCAAAATGAAAAGTAATACAGCTGGTTGTCAGGGAGTTGCCCATGTGATTTGAAGGTCATGGGTATTAATTGCAAGACTGGCTGAGGCACCTCTGAGGTACTCATAAGTAAGGTACCGGGTGGTGGTGGCGTAGTGGGTAGGATACTTGCCTCTAGACCAAGAGATCAAGAGGTCATGGGTTTGAATCCCAACTTCAGCACACCACCACTGGGTTCCTGAGCAAGACCCTTAACCCCAAGTTGCTCCAGGGACACTGTCCCCTGTAGTTAGGGAATGGAAGTCGCTTTGGATAAAAGCGTCTGATAAATGCCGTAAATGTAAATGTACCGTCCCCTCACTCTGCTCCCCGGTTGCTGCGGCCCTGGCTTGGTGAATGGGTTAAATGCAGAGAACAATTTGTCCAGTTTCTCATTGTGGGTTTGCTGCGTTCACACATTACAAATAGACACTTACACTTAAATTAAAAAGGCACCAGCAGTTTGGGGCAGTGCTGCGATTTCCGCCAGAGTTGTACCAAAGCTATTACTTGTACAGAAAAAAAAAACAGCTGTTTAGAGAACCTCAACGTGTCGGTTGTAAGTTTGGAAACATGAGAGTAAATCTGTACCTGAAGGTCTGTTCTTCTGGAGCTGAAGTAGCACAGTGACCCAGAACATCAGCCTAAGCCTTTAAAAATCAACAGTTCCACAAAGACTGCATTCGCCAAAGTGCATCACTCTCTCTGTCAGAAAAGACCTGGACATCAGTGGAGCGGTGGTGCTGAATTAGCAATTCCTAACTGGTCATTATTGTAAAAGAATCAGGTTTAGTACAAAAGGGCGATGTTCTGCCTGTCAGAAGAATGTACGAGCATGTTTGTGCATGATTTATATTTTTAATTGACATTTACCGTGCTGTCCTGAGTGTGTGAAGTTAACTAACCACAAACTGATACTCCTACACTAGCGTGAAGCATTTTGCAGAATAAAGGTCTTTAACTTAGACACAAGTGTTATTAGTGCTTAAGCGAAAGTATTTCTGGTTTGTATTATTGTATTATTGCCGCATAATTTCCAAGCAACAAATTCACAGTAGGTTTACTGTCAGCTCTATCAGATCATATTCAGCTTGTAATGTTATGGCAGCAACAAGCATGGGTCGTTGATTTAAGCAGGTGAGCTGTGTGGGGACCTAAACAGCAGAGTTCTATGTTGTTTTGCCTGGTTTTTGTAGTGTAGAGTCGTCCTTCTCCATTAATGAGTTAATGTTGTTGGTTTTATATTTTTATTTTATTTATTTTTTTTACCTGTTTTGGGGCAGCTGGTGGTGTGGGTTCGATTGCCAGGGCTGCTAGTGTTACCACGAAGGTACCGTCCCCACACACTGCTCCTTGGGCAAAATATTACATTTAAACATTTTTATTTTAAACTTGGCCTTCCTCTGATCATAATCCCCTCAGTTATTAAGAAACTCCAAGCATATTTTGATGTGTTTTGCATTACAATTTTTAAACAAAAATATAAACTTCAGCAATGTGAAATGTAGTGTCTTATATTGTTTTTTTTCAGCACAAACCAGGCAATATGATGAACAGATTTGTTTTTTATTTTGACCAACTATATAAACATCACAGGGCACAAATGAGCTTTTTTATATATTTTTTTATTTATTCATTTTTTTTTAAAGACATTACTGTCAAACACACAAATACAATTGTAAAAACATTTAAAACAACTCCTCCAACAAGATAACTTAACTTAGTGTGTCACAGGACCCCCAGCCGCTGGAAGAGGCTGGAAACACACACAAACACACCAAATTACACTCGGGTCACTTATTTTATATCAAATTACAAGCAAGAATATGGAAATTGTACAAACTGTTCACAACAGACTCACACTGGCTGGGATCCGTGCTTTATGTGGGCTAGCTCCATGCGCTCCTCCTGTTCTCTGTCCTGCGCGAACACATTTATATTGTCTTCTAGTGGAAAAACACTAATTTTCGCGGAGTTATATTTGATTTTAGAAGTAAAAAATGATGATAAACAGCTCCTCCATCTCTCCAGTGCGCACCGAGTCCAACTCCACCAACCTCCCCTCCCCCTCTCTCTCTCTCGCCCCTCTCCCTCTCTGCTAGCAGCATATTTCCATGTTTTTTAAATTCGTATAACTTTTTAAAATTCTTATATCTATGCGACACAGGAAGTCCAGACAAGGCATCGGGATGTCGTCTGAAGCTTTGTGATTCACAAAAAAACGACAGAACTTCCATAAAAGGAACGACTATTTATGACTGCTGCGTTTCCGACACGGATCCAAACTAGCAACCATCTAGCTTCGCAACCTCTGTTTTCTTCCAGCGAAGAATAAAAAATATCGAACGTTTTATCAAACACATTTTTTATTAATATTGATCCCGTGTCTATCGCGATACATATCGCTATCGTTTTATCGCCCAGCCCTAAGCTGATCAGCACTGAAATTTGGTCAATTGTACAATGTTGTCACAGAGGAAACCTGCAATATGTTTGACTTTAAAGGGCATTTCTACAGTTTAGTGAAGTTAGTGATCATAGCACTGTCAGTTTGAGAATGTAGTTTGTCTACAGCTACAATAAGAATGATGGGCTGTGAAAGGATGCAGCTCTTTAACCACAAAGAAACAACACTAACTGCATAAGGATACTCCTGCCGTCCTGAATCATGATGTCAAACATAGAAGTTGTGGCAAGTATGATGATCTGATGCAGTGAGGGTTACAGACTGAACTTATCTATTATGGTCTTGTGTTTTCTTTGCTTTTGTGATGTTCAGAGCAGGTGCGAGTTAAAACTAAAGCACTTTGATTTAAATCATTTTAGTTTGTGTCCGATTCATCACGGATACAAGTTGGGCCACCAGCCAAATATAACTGGTCTGGGCAGATGGGGGTTTGATTTTGATGTAATCACGGATGGTGGGTTGAGTCTGGTGCTAAACTTTGCGGGTCCGGACAGTGGCGCAGTTCTCTGAAAGAACTCAGACCCGTGCAGAACTCTGCAGATACCACCTTCTTCTTTCATATCGTCAGATTTACTTGGCTGATTCTTCAAGAATGAATTAAAGTTATAAGCAGCAGTAATGCTGTGCTGTTATCTCTGCTGGATTAATTGGTTTACCTGCTGATAATGACCTCCTGTCTTTACTGCACTTTCATCACTTAATTCACTCTCTCCTTTTTCCTCCCATTTGAAAAGTGTTCCTTCAGTTATTTCGCTTTGCTTATGATGGCAGCACTGTTCATGTCCGTTTGAGGGAGACAGACCGACCTACACACACACCAACACAAAGCTCAAGTATCAGCCACCTCTTCCTCACAAATACATTGTTTTCACATGGATTCATTTGAACACTCACATTTCTTCTTTTTTTGGTGAAAGTGTGAGGGAAAATCATATTAATGTGGATTAGTGCTGGGTGGTGTACAGGTTATTATTATGAATTTTCTTATATCGCAATACCGGTCTAAATAGCCTAAAGAACTTTCGTTAGCACGGCTGTTTGAGGTGGACCTTTTTCACTGCTGCACCGCTAGAGGAGGGGAATTTTTTTTATTTGAGCAAGTGTTAAGTCACGACATGTCAGATAAACAGCATGTGGATTATAGGGTGCCAAATACTACTTTTAGGGAGAGCATTTTTGTACAATTACTTTTATTCTTTCGTATACGGTCATATAGTAATATACCTCCCATTTAGTTTGAGGCCGTCTGACTGTTGACGATGTATAATAATCCCAAAAGTACATTTTTATTTCAGCATTACAAAGAAACATGCATGTGTTTAGCCTTTAACAGTTAGCTCTTAATGTCATGGCACGGACATGTATAGCATTCAGTCCGACAGAGTGCAAACATTAGCGAAAAATATTTTAGCCAAGTAATATTATCTTTTTTTATATAGCAGATATCAGAGAGCAGCTCAGAGTACATGGACCTCATTCCAATACAGAACACAGCAAACCATACAAATAAAGTAAAAAAAACAAATCAAAACATTTTTTTAAACATTCTAACAAACACTCCCTGGTTCAGCTCCCCCTAGCTTCACATTACTTTTTTTTTGTTTATATCACCTAACATAAAAGAAACATTTTAGTTGTTTAGTTGTGCATGTGTGCATCCACAAAGACTTTCTCAACATCGGGATTAATTTATCATAAAAAATCAAAACTTCCCAATCGCCAGAAGAGGCAAGACCCTTCTAGCACACCCACTCCGTCTGTGGCGGATGTTTTTGAAAAGGCAAGAAAGTTTTCCAGCTATTGCACCAAGGCTAAAGGCATTAAACAAAAGATAATTATTACACAATTCTTTTTAATAAAGCAACAAAATGTTATATCTCAACAGTTTTAAAGCACTTGTTCTGAATGCACTTTGTTCATACACTTTGTTCAGAATATCAAAATGCACTTGAATCGACTAGTTTTTTGAGAGAAGATATTTAATTATAATATTTCAGCTGTCTTGCTTTTAGGCTATTCATGATTGGGGCCAAGTAAGACATTTTATTTCAAATTTTATTTTGTATTGGGCATTGTTTGAATACTAAAAATAGTCAGAGTTTTGTAACAGATTTATTCTTTGAACCAAGAATATTAATTTATGTAATTGCAATACCTGACTTCAGTGAGGTAAGTTAAAGATACTCAAAGCGCTCCATAAATAAAATGTATTATTATAAGTACACAGTCCCAGCCAAAACGGCAATATTACAAGAATTGTAATTTCGGTTTTCAGCCAAGTGTTTCCTCATATTCAGTTTTCAGTCTCTGCCAATAAAAATCATTTTGGTGCATCCCTGCTCTGAAGCCTTGTGATTCACAAAAAGCCAGCAGAACTTCAACGAAAGGAGTTGTTTTTCTGTGAAACAACCATTGATGAAATATCCATGCTGCAGTAGAGAAAACGGTATCATTTTGGAAAATACCATGATAAATTTTAGGTCATACTGCCCAGCTCTAGTGTGGATGCCAAAAGCTAAGCCTGCTAATCAGCGCTTTACCTTGTTTTATTTATATTACTATGTCGGGCGCTCAAAAAACCCACATTGTTACCAGCTTTTCTGTCGAGGTCAGTCTAGTGGCAAACATTTTTTCCCCCACAACAACTCCATATGTATTTGGTTGGAGGTACAACCTGCAGTCTTTTAGAATTTTTTTTAATCAGCTTTGTTGTTGTTGAACTGAGCCTCTTTGTGTAAACGAGGTATTGCTACATTTATTAAATAGTAAAATAGCAGAACAAACATGTCATGCCATTGACATAATAATGTCACCATTGTTGGTTTTTGATCCAGTTTGCATCTTATTGAGATTTCAGTGGAGCAGCGGAGCACAGTGGCACTCAAGATGCTGAAGCAGCTACATTTTAAATATGAGTATTTATTCTTCACTGAGACTATTCTGAGACTAGTTCTGTGTTCTTGGTTTGTAAGTCTGTCATTTCTATTGTGGAGTTCTGTTGGGTACCTTGGGCTCTCATTTTATCATCTGAGGTGCAGATTACTTGTTGCTTAAGAACTTACAACATTGCATCTCTCTCGATGATTATACACACTTTTCTGTAGGGCAGCATGGCCCAAAATTTTGATCACTTTATAATTAAGAGCATGAGCCTTAAACTGTAAACATATAGGTACTTAACAGTATAAGGGTACTTTTAAGTGACCTCTCTAAAGACTAGTCTCACTGTAATCTTGGAATTAATTTAGATTAATCTAGATTAAAATGATTAATGTACTGGCTGAGCCTGTTGCCTTAACAAAGAATGAGCCTGTTGCCTTAAAGTTTGTATTCTGGGTAATTGAGCCTCCTTTACATGGCCGTCCTGTGAGTGACTCGTCACTTTTTTTTTTTCTTTTTTTTTTTTGAGAAAGTGAATAATTGCTCCCTTTACAAGGGAGGAAAGAACGGACCCTGCTCCCCGTAACTGTTTTATATTCGGACCCGCTCTGTGGCCGAGAGTAACGAGCTAAAGACGCCTGGCTAGCAGCCGCTAAACGGTTAGCTCTTAATGTCACGGCACGGACATATATAGCATTCAGTCTGACAGAGTGGAAACATTAGCAAAAAATATTTTAGCCAAGTAATATTATCAGAGAGCAGCTCAGAGTACATGGACCCCATTCCAATACAGAACACAGCAAACCATACAAATAAAGTAAAAAAAAAAAAAAGCATTTTTTTAAACATTCTAACAAACACTCCCTGGTTCAGCTCCCCACAGCTTCACATTACTTTTTTTTTGTTTATATCACCTAACATAAAAGAAACATTTTTGTTGTTTAGTTGTGCATGTGTGCATCCACAAAGACTTTCTCAACATCGGGATTAATTTATCATATAAAATCAAAACATCCCAATCGCCAGAAGAGGCAAGACCCTTCTAGCACACCCACTCCATCTGTGGCAGATGTTTTTGAAAAGGCAAGAAAGTTTTCCAGTTTTACTATTATATCGTCTATCGTAGTAACATTTATACAGACAAACCTGCAACCTGCCAACCCATTCATCCAGTTCAAATATAAGATGATTATTAAATACAGTTAAAAATGTAAATTGTTGCTGAATCAGTGTTGATTTTTCATTTTTTATGCCCTTGGCAGACAGAATGAGAAACTTGCACATAAGCACATTCCAATTTCTACTAAACATTTTGATCATAGACAATTATACATACATACTGTGAGACATTTGAGAGGTGAGATGTAAGTTCAGCTACTAACAAAGTAACTAAGTTGTTTGAAATAATCAAGCACTTGATCCTGTGTCTCCTTTTTTGTCTGTCTGCCTTCTTTTGTCTTCCTCACTCTACTTCTCTAATATTTTCAACATCTTCAGTGGTTCTGCATACTACTATCCACTTCATCACTTCATCAATAGGGCTGCAACTATCGAATATTTTTGGAATCGAGTATTCTGTCTTTTTTTTTTTTTTCAGTAATCGAGTAAACGGATAAATCATACTTTTGTGTTTTTAAACAACTATATCAATAGTGAGTTATGCAACATGAAAGGCCTCTAAAATGAGCAAGCAATTGGCTGTTATTCCTCAGAAAAAAGACAACACTTTTATTAGATCAAAACTTAAAACCTTTGGCTTATTGGCTCCAGAACTAAGCCTATTTAATCAACCTTTCTGGGAATCAACCATCCTTATCAACAGTAAAGAAAACGTCCTGTTATTTAGTTATTTTGTCATTGTCTCTGTCTGTATGTGATTTGAGATTTGTTTGTAAAATATAAAATGATATTTAAATATTTATTATTATTGTACTTCTGAGTTTAAATTTTGCTGATGAATTTGAATTATTTATTGATTATATTTTTTTTAGCATTAAATGGTCTAAACTTGTTAACAGTTTAAGTACGGGTTAAAAATTTATTTCTTGAGGTGCTTTTTGCGGCTCTCTTTGTTTTTCACAGCCAGTGTGAAAGTGCCAGTGTGCGCCACTAACTTACAATAACAGAACATTGATCGTTTTTTAACTTTAAAAAAATAATTTTCATATATGACTGGGAGAGCGAATGGAAGCGCCCGGGAGCAGGTGGGAATTGTCAGAAATTCCGCGGGAGCGGGATTTAAAAAAATAGTCCCGCGCAGGGCTTTAATTTATATCTCCTGCTCTGAGTTGTGTGCTTTTCTTTGGTGCAAAAATAGCGTGTTCCCCGGATCACACGCGCCCCCAGCAGGTGGACTGTGGTGACGAATGAAACGAAGCCTCGAGGCAAAGAATTTGCCTCGAACATTTTTTATAATTGAATAATTCGAGTTACTTGAATAATCGTTTCAGCTCTACTTGCGACTCTTCTTGAAGAGCCTGTTTTCAAGCACTTCCCTCAAACCTTGAGCTACTAGTTCTCCAATAGGAGCTGCACAACTCCCACTCCTTATTGATGAAGTGGATAGTCAGATTTGCATAAGCCTCTGTGGTACAACATGGTGCAAAAACTGCTGACTGTTTTCTCCTTAAGAAAATGTCTGATTTGTAGAGCCAACTTCCACTTGATGGTTGCAAAGGACGTACTGTTTTGCTTTCCTCTTATTCCAGATTGTGTTTTGACTTGTGGTGGTGGTGAAGATCGTTTATTACTGCTTGTTATAAAAATATTTGACGTTATTACCAAATCTTTTCCTCTGTTGTATACAGTGCTTTCAGCCAAGTTTTCCTGGCTCTTCGTCCTCTAGTGCTGGTAGAAAAAGCACTTTTCCATTAGTGTATTCCTTCCACTGAAAACAGTAACCACTCTGGCCCACACCGGTCAGAGATGGATTGCACTTGTTTTTTTAAGAATGTTTGTCTGTTTTTGTTTACTCTTCCTGTGACTGGGTGTACTTTTCAGACTTTTGAATTTGTGGTGCTTATTTTAGCATTTCACCTACTGTCCCACAATGATTTCAGTCCCAATTCTGAAAGTATCGGTGTTTTACATCTGATGAACCCATCTCTCTCATTAACACACATACACTGATCCCCTAATTTTACTTGGATTCAGTCACATGCAGATTATTTTTTTTTTAGAACCAAACTCATAGTTTTACGTGGAAATCCCCACAATAACTCGGAAATGTTTCAATGTTTCTTTTGTGTACGAGTCTTTGCATGCTGATAATGCTAACTGTTAATGCTAACAGTTTTCTCTCGCTCCCTCTCACACACCCACACACAAATAAACCAATATTTCCTACCTTGTCCCTGTCTTAACTGAGCATCAGCACAGAGAGCTGTTTATTTGGTATTAGTAAGCTGTGCCCTGTCTAAACATGTGGGTAGGGAGAGTTATTTCAGTGTTTCTTTTGAGTCTTTGCACGCTGTTAATGCTAACAGTTTTTTAAGCAATAAAGTTTTCTGATTATTTACCTTTACATTTTCTTTAATGCGTTAAAATGAGGTTAAAATGAAATGTAAGTGTTCTGGGAGCATATTTGGTGTATATTTAGGGTTTACACTATAAAAATAGGCATTTTTAGGCATTCCTGTGTGTACCTGTGTGTACAAAACTACAAAATGTTTATTTAGCATTCAAACAATACACAATATAAAATCAAATTTGAAGTAAAATATTTTACGTGGCCCCACTCATGAATAACCTTAAAGTAAGCTATACGCTTTCAGATGGTTAAATAGGTTGATTCAAGTGATTCTCTGGGACTTTAAAAACTGTCATGTTCATGTGTTGGAATATTTGTCATGCATGAAATAAATTAAATGTGTTTTAAAGCTGCAGCAAAATGTTCACATCTTTGGGTACTGATACCATGGTAACTCACCGAAACCAGACACAGGCCTGTTTACAGACACAGCACATCATCTCATCTTTATGCTTTTCTCCCTTTTTCTCTGTGCAGCGGAATCCAGTCACCGGCTGAACCTTTTCTATCTTGCTAATGATGTCATTCAGAACTGCAAGAGGAAGAACGCAATCTCTTACCGGAACACTTTTGCCGAAGTCCTACCCGACGCTGCCCTGCTGGTCAGGTCAGCAGCTTTCAAGCGTCTCTGTGCAAGAGTAAATGTGATGCTCACTGACTAGGAAATAATTGTTGATATTTCCTTTGTTTGTGATGAGGCTGCATAATATACTGTTTGCTAGGCCTTACCACAGTACTTATTTTACAAATCTGAAAACTATAATGCACTGTACTTTAAGCATCCTGACCAGGATGAGTGTTTTAACTGATCAGGACTTTCACAGAGTAACAAAGTAAAGCTGATCTTTATCAATGTCATGTTTTTGTGCTCATGTGTAGAAGTATAACTGCAATTGTTTTTGTGCAGCCTTTGTGTGCATAAATAATTTTTTGCAAAGGCTATTTTTGAGATTTTCACGTGTGTGTGTGTGTGTGTGTGTGTGTGTGTGTGTGTGTGTGTGTGTGTGTGTGTGTGTGTGTGTGTGTGTGTG
>JBBJLR010000007.1:17839140-17851894 GCA_037577145.1 Brachypetersius gabonensis
TGCTGTAATAGCCAATAAAGGCTTTTCGATTGATTATTGAGGAAGGGTATGAATACTTTTGGACATGCCACTTTTTGTATAATTGTACATAAAAGCTGAGAAATGGTTTTTTTCCCTCAGTCTTTGTCTTTAGTACATCATTGTATTGTGTTTTTGCGTATACCTGTTATTTCCTGTCTAAATATGACTTGCTGGTTGAATAAAATCAACTTTATGTGAAAATTTGCCTGGGGTATGAATAATTTCAAGGCTCACTGTACATATATGAACACTGTGGATATATATGCGTATGTATGTATTTCCACTAGGGCTGCAACTATCGAATATTTTTGGAATCGAGTATTCTGTAGATTTTTTCATCGATTAATCGAGAAATCGGATAAATCATACATACTCACTATATATACTATATCAATAGTGAGTTATGCAACATGAAAGGCCTCTTAAAATGAGCAAGCAATTGACTGTTATTCCTCACAAAAAAGGTTTTTATTCAAACAACAACTCAACACTTTTATTAGATCAAAACTTAAAACCTTTGGCTTATTGGCTCCAGATCTAAGCCCATTTAATCAACCTTTTTGAAACATTTATGATGTACATTGTATCCTTATTAACAGTAAAGAAAACAAAAACGTCCCGATATTTAGTTTGTCAATTTCTCTGTCTGTATGCACTTTAAGATTTGTTTGAAAAATATAAAATATTTAAATATTTTATTATTATTGTGCTCCTGAGTTTAAATGTTTCTGATCAATTTGAATTAATTATTTATTGATTATATATATTTTTTGCATTAAATGGTCAACTTGTTTACAGTTTAAATACGGATAAAAATTTTATTTAAATTTTTAGGCAAATTGATGCACCATGGGAGCGGGCAGGAGTTTACTTCATATCTCCTGCTCTGAGCTGTGTGCTCTTCTTCGGTGCAAAAAAAACAAACTCTCTGCGGTAAAAATAGCGTGTTCCCCGGGTCACAGGCGCCCCTCGGCAGGTGGACTTTCGTGACTAATTAAACAAAAACATTTTTTGTAATCGAATCATTCGAGTTACTCGAATAATCGTTTCAGCCCTAATTTCCAATTTGTATGTAAAACACATAAAAATGTCTATTTTTGTATTAGTTGTAAAGTGTACAACTCTTATCTTGTTTTGTTGTTAAGCTTTAAATCTATTGTTTTGCTGCTCTTAACTTTATTCTTTCTGCCATAACAATGCAAATCTCCCACTTGTGGGACTAATAAAGGTTTATCTTATCTTATCTTTATATCAGACAGTTGTCAGTCTACACAATAATACTGGTCATGTTTAAAACTATTGGCAATGTACAATTAAAATCGAAAAATGATTTGATCTTTATTAGATTCTTAAAATTAGCAGAATATGATGTAGATTTTTCGTGTCTGTTTGACTCTTTTGTAAGATGATGGCGTGGTGGTGTGTTGAAAAATTGGTTGGTTATGCTGTAGTGTTGTGTTGTAAGATAATTAAAGGCACTGTTACGTGAAAATCAAATTTCCACAATTTTCTTCTTACCCCAGACAAGACATGCTTGGAGTTCAGTTTTTGTTTCATTAGTTTAATGAACTGGTTGAGCTGTTTGTTTTAATCACTTAAACTATATTTTGTGTTTTCTCAGGAGTTCTTTGTCTTGTTAAATTTAGTTTGAAGATCTGAGGCAAATAAGACTTTGTGTGCTGAAATAACAATCAAAAATAATTCTGGTCTTAAATGTAAAGTATAAATATATTTATTTTGTAACCTTTTGCAAACGCACATGCAATCACTCAGCCATGTTTGTTTTTTCTGTCATTGAACTCATACCATTGATAATGTTATATTGCAGGATGTTCTGAGGCTACAGCTCGCTGAGGAGCAGATGCAGGGAAACACAGTCAGTGTGTACAGGTGTGTATCTTCTATAGGTGCTCAGTGGCAGAGCCTTCCATTATAAAATATTTCCAAAACATTCTCTCTCTGTCTCTCTGTCTGTCTGTCTGTCTCTCTGTCTCTCTTTCTCTCTCTCAGGTGCGGACAGAGTGTAGGAGTGTGTTCTGGTCCACTCCTGCCTCATACAGGTTTCCTCCACTCCTTTAAGATGGTTCAGGTGAGCTCTAATCCACCCACACTGGCTGCAGCCCAACTCCAGTTCATCTTTCTTGCCTGGCATTTATCCATCTCTGTGTCTCTCTCTCTCTGTCCATCTGTCTCCCTCTAGGTTTCTCCTGTAACTCTGTCAGGTGGCACTGGCCCATCAGGTGTGATGAGGATGAAGGGTGTTTCATTTTCAGGAGAGAAAGAGAAGGAACAGTGGGTGCAGGAGCAGGAGGAGGCCAGAAAAAGGGACCACAGACGAATCGGCAAAGTGAGCCGTTCCATTACTTTAGAACATTTCCCTTTTCCCCTCATTAGCAGATTTGTGTCTGACTGTGTTAATGGAGTCTCTGAATCTCCTTCATTCAGGACCAAGAGCTGTTCTTCTTCAATGATGTTAGCCCAGGCAGCTGCTTCTTCCTACCAAAAGGAGCTCACATTTACAACACCCTGACTGATTTTATTAAGGTGAACACAGCTGTATGCTACACTTTTGTAACACTCTAAAGTTTAGATACACTAAAAGCTTAAGCTGAAATGATTGATGTTTGTGGAATACAAATCATACATGTCTGTGTATGAATGACAGAATGTAGAATGTTAGCTTAATTGAAATTTCTTTTAATAAGAAAGCTGGTAAACCCCTTAATGGACGTACTGCTTTTATTGTTCATTCTTTTAAAAAAAAAGATATAAATGGGGGGAAAAAAAACATGCAAGTCCGCTATTTTTATACATCTGCGTCATTTCACTCAGTTAAACGCTGCCCTAGACCAGTGACCATCATTGCTTGCAACCATATATTCCTGAGATGCATCATCCAAAGGTTCCACCTTTATGATTGTGTGGAGAGTGTCCCTCAGACAGGCCTGCTGTGTAAACACCAGGAGCATATTAGCATTATCATATGTTTTGCTTTCTTTAAAATCAATTTCCAAATCTTCCTTTTAAAATGTAAGTTTGTGTCTAGCCATACATGAGCATAACTTTAAAAAGGATCAGACACAGTTATTGTTTTGCTGTAATCATCATATCGTCATGCACACACATACAGGGACTATAATGTCAACCTCTTCCCAAATAAAATGCATACATTGAATAAAATGGAAGTTGTCCTTTAAGATGATTCAAATTTGTACTTGTTGGTTTATGTTTAAGTTCTGCCGCCCCCCCATTTCTTAAAACACTCCCTTTATGGGTATAAGCAAGCAGGTACAATATCATCTGATATGAAACCAATTGAAAACTGAGACATTAAAGGAATCTCATAGACCACGTTTCTCTCCCTCCATCAGAGTGAGTACAGAAGGCGGGGCTTCAGCGAGGTTGTGACCCCGACGCTTTACAGCACGTCACTGTGGGAACGCTCTGGTCACTGGGAGCATTACAGCGAGAACATGTTCACTGTGACCTGTGAGCCACACACCTTTGCCCTCAAGCCCATGAACTGTCCGGCCCACTGGTGAGAGCACACCCTGCTGAACCTGGCAGTTCTTGCATAAACATGCTCTAAATATCTGCAAGTTTAGAACTTTAAAGGACCTATCAGCATTATATATCACACACATACACTACTCCCACTTAATGTACAGGTGCATGGATACAGACTCTAGCCCACCTGTTATCACCAGGACCGCTGCTGACCAGTTTATGAATGGTGGCTCATTATTTGTCCAGCAATGACAGACAGTGTCTCTAGTACAGTGGTGGTGTTGGCGCTTTTGCACATTAGTATAAACTTGTAGGTGGAGAGCAGTAACTTCCAGTAACTGCTGGGGTGCTCAGTAGTTAGGCTACTAGTGTAAGTGGTTGCTAAGACGTTACTCAGCATTTACTGAGGTATCTATTGTATCCAAGGTTGTTGCTATTGTGTTTTACATAGCTATTAGAATATGGCTAAGCAGCAGGTGACCTAATACTACTAATAATACACATATACTTCTGTGCCGGAGATGTCAAGACAAAATGTAAAAACCTACACTTCTCAGATGATAGCTTGAAAGTATTAGATATTTAACATTCCTGTATTTAAATCCAGCATTTGCACTGTACAGCTGATAAAAAACACACAAACTGAAACCCTCAGTTTTCTCCTATTTTAATGTCTTCATATAAAGAGAGAGAAAGTCGTGTGGAGTTTCTTCACCTCATGGATTAGTTTTTCTACATCTTTGCCAATATCGCAGAATAATGGCATCCTGGCCAAATTGGCTCTCTTAAAAAGTTGAGGTCTAAACTAACTGAGGTATGGTTTTATTTGATGGGGCCTTTAATTAAAGATTTGTTTTCTGTAGACCTCATCATTTGTTCCGTTTTTCAGTGCGGCTAGTTTCATTGACTGTCTTGTCGTTTCTGTGTCTGGGCTCCTGCAGTGTGATGTATGAGCAGAGGATGCGGTCGTGGCGGGAGCTGCCGCTCCGCTGGGCAGACTTTGGGGCACTGCATCGCAACGAACACTCGGGAGCGCTAGGTGGGCTAACCAGGGTCCGACGCTTCTGCCAAGACGATGCACATATTTTCTGCACACCTGAACAGGTACAGAACACACTCATGATCTTACAATGCCTGGAAGATTGGCCCCTGCTGTTTAAAACACATTTTAACATTGAAAGGAAGGTGCTGAATATTAAAGGGGTGTACAGCATAGTGTACCATGTCATTCTACACCAATAGTTTTTTACACTATATAAAAAATAATAAACTGCCAATATAAGACAGAAATACAGTTTAACAAGTGTTTGACTATACTGTCACATGTTTGACCAAGAAGCTCTGACAAGAATAGGCAAAAGGTTTTCCTGCTATATTACATTATTATGTGCTGTGCTACACTTCCAAAATGAGAAGTTCAGAAAAGTTATCTTTTGTCATTTTTGATGTGTAATCAAAACTCAGCCAGCAGATGGCGCAGGCATGCTGCTTTCTCTCTAGTTCTCTCTGCAGTCCCATGTCTCTGAACGGCAGTTACTGAGCAGATTGAATTAGAGTGGAATTAAGCAGCTTTGAACAGTAGTGCTTTGTGTTCACAGCTTTTAGCTCATGCTTTTTCTGAGTGGTCTGCTTCACTCTCTGCTGCGTCTTTCATTGTTTTTCATTTGGTGTCTTGTTTTTACTTTTTTTTTTCCAATATACACCTGTGTGTGAGGGAGAGGTTTTTTTTTTATGTATCTATGAAATGGTGTTTTTATTAGCATGAATAAAACGTTGCTTAACATTCCTTAAAGTGTGTGAAGAGAGCAAGCGTCTTCTGAAAACTTTCAAAATAAATGACTTATTAATAGTTTTGCATTGCAAGCTCCAAATTCAAGATTCTATATTTCATATGCATAGTTATACAACATGCAGTGAAATGTATCAGGAACTACAAGAGGCAGGATACCACTGTAATGATGCAGGAATAGACATGTGCTCTCCCTTCTGCCTGATTTATTTATTTTTTTGTCCAGTTTAAAGAGGATTGCAGTAGAGTATGCGAGAGAAGACATCATAAATTATCATTGAGTGTAAAAGTGTATTTTATTTGCTCTGTTCCCAAAGACATGTTCCCTATGGATTTTCTCTTTCATTCTTTTTGTCCCTGTATGTCACTCTGCAGTTGGAGAATGAGATCACAGCATGTTTAGAGTTCGTAAGGACTGTATATCGTGTGTTTGGTTTCACCTTCTACTGCCTGCTTTCCACTCGCCCTTCCTCCTATCTGGGAGAGATTACTCTCTGGGACAGTGCAGAGCAGGTAACGCTCCACCTTACTCTTCCTTCCCTCGCACGTTCACTGTGTAAGTATGTATACACTTACTGGGCGCTTTATTAGAAATCCTGTTTCCACTTTGAGCTCTAACTACAAATTATAGACTGTAATCCAAATATACAATTTGGCAGACCAAGTCAACTTCGCTCATCATTAGTGAGCTTCTGACCAGATGATTCTCATTATTTGGATGGACACAGCTGTGCCAAGTGTGGATCTGTGGTCAGAAACTGGCTGTAGGCAAAAGCTTAGACTAATTCTGCAACTGCAAATGGGCTCCAGTCTATAATTGTACACCAACAGGGTAGAGCTTTAAGGTAAGGGTTTGTAATAAAGTGAATGGTTTGTGGATCTGCAGTGGATGGTCTGTATTACATAGTCTCCCTCTCTCTGTCTCTGAGCAGCAATTACAGAGGAGTCTGCAGCAGTTCGGCGAGCGCTGGGAGCTGAACCCTGGTGACGGGGCTTTTTACGGCCCAAAGGTGAGAAGCTCAACATGTTCTCCTATTTCATCATCACCTTGTGTTTTAAATCATCTCTGCTTTTACTTTTCCCCTCTCTCATACCACTGGCAAGACCATAAGGGCAGAGGAAGCAGGACCATGATGACATTGTGGTGACATTTGGCTGCTTCTTACTAGAAAATATTTTCCCCAAAAAACTGCAGCTTTTATTAGAAACAGTAAAAGACCTTGAATATGCATGCGTGCGCTTTTAGGATGAGATTCCAGAACATACTGTCTTCTCATCTCTTCCCACATAACAGACTCTGACCCCGACCCTGACAGTTCAACTTAAAAAAGCCGTTCATCCAAAACTCAAATTCACTACATGACTGCATAGGAACGGACCTAAAATATCATTAACTATAAAAGTCATCTTATGCAGAATTGTCATTGTAGATTATGGTCAGTTAAAAGAAGGAATGTTTTTCTTTAAATAAATTCTGATTTTGGAATTTTTCTTTTATGTAGATTGATATCCAGATCCGAGATGCTATTGGTCGACAGCACCAATGTGCCACCATCCAATTGGACTTTCAACTGCCCATTAGATTCAACCTGCAGTATGTTGGGTAGGTGTAGATACACATAAACAATGTATTTATGTTCACACTATGCCCATGTCTTGTTTTTTTTGTTTTTTTTTAACCAGCTCAGCTAACACCTACTTTCTTTTTCAGACCAGATGGTGGGATGTACAGACCTGTGATGGTACACAGAGCAGTGTTGGGCTCTTTGGAGAGAATGATTGCCATTTTGGCTGAGAACTTTGGTGGAAAATGGTGAGAAATGTTTTGTGGGTGTATATGTACATTTCTTTCTTTGTTATTGTCCACTTTATTAGAAACACCAATGTTGAAACCCCTGTGTTGGCGGTGGCCTAGTGAGTTGGATCCTGATCACTGGGTTCCTGAGCAAGACCCTTAACCTAAGTTGCTCCAGGGAGACTGTCCCCTGTAGTTATGGAATAGAAGTCGCTTTGGATAAAGGCACCTGCTAAAGGCTGTGAATGTAAAATGTTCCAATGCCAGTGTAGAATGACTGTAGTACATTTGTTATTTGTGTTGGTCTTCCCTTAGCTCTGGTAAGATTCTTAGCACAGAGCTGTTCTTACCTGGATTTTTTTGGATGATTTAGTACTGAGCCTGATGTGAGGGGTGTGGGGAGAAACAATGCTGCCATTGACAAAGAATGAATGAAAAGGCAGCTGCTCTACATTCTGTAATTGTACTCTTAGTGCTGTTATAAAGTCCTATTAAGGTGATCGGGATAGAAGTACAATGTAGGAGATTGGACAGCAAGTTTCTATAATGGTTTTTCTCTCTACTTCAGGCCGCTGTGGCTGTCCCCAGTGCAGGTCATAGTGCTTCCCGTCAGTGGAGACTGTCAGCAGTATGGGCAAGAGGTGAGTACTCATTTCAGTCTGAACCGTCATCTTGCCACACATTCCATTATATTGATTTTTCTTTTTCAATTTGCAGTTGATGCTTTTTTTTGTTCTTTGTGATAAACTAAGGTGACACAGAGATTAAGGGAGGCAGGCTTCATGGCTGATATCGATGACGACCACGGTGCCACTTTAAACAAGAAGATTCGCTCGGCACAGCTTGCCCAGTACAATTACATATTTGGTAAGAGGCTGTTCAGGACTGCTGTAGTATATATTAGCCCTTTTAATATTTAGAATCTGAGCTGACTTTAAGAGCATGTTATTGTGGTTAAAAATAAGTTCAAACAGAATCCCTCTAAACATTTTGCATATTTAAATCATTAAGATCTAAATAAAAGCTTTCTGTGTGGGTTAATGTTAACTGTTTTCCAATAACGTTTAAAGCCTGAGAAGATGCATGAAGGGCTTTTTGAATGTGAATAAACTGGCTGTATGTGTTGTAAACGGATTGACTTGGTTTCTGTCGCCGCCGCTAAATGATCAGTTTCTCTGCAATACCTCAAAACCGCTTTGAATGGAAGTTTACATTGTAACCATTGAATTGTGCAGAAATATTGAGCAATTTGTGGAATTCCTCTTAAGCTTCCCAAGACCTACAGCTAAGAGTCTTCTACATGTTTGACTAACTTGGCTTGGTGATGTATTACAGAGTGATGACACGGTAATTTGGGTTCTCTATTTCAGCACAAACTTTGTTACATATGTAGAAAAGTGACCTCTGACCACCAGTGTCCACTGGAATCTAGTGGTCGGTCACTCCAGATCTGCAGATGCATCTTAGACTGGGAGAAACATTAACTATTATCATCAGGAGGCTCCGCTTCTCTAGTTTTGATGTGGAATTTGAAGCTTGTTGAGTCGGAAAGTTTCCTGATGATGTCATGATCATGTTGATCGGTCCGCAAGGGTTTTAAGCTCAGCTGCAGTTTACGCTGAGCGTGCGTGGAGGCGATGGACTGCAGAACATGTACTTTCTTCTGCATAAAATAAATCTCATTTTCTCTCTCTGTCTCATTTCTCTTCTGCAGTGGTGGGGGAGAAGGAGCGGGGGAGTGGCACGGTCAACGTGCGGACAAGAGGAGGAAAGCAACTAGGTCAAAGGTCGCTGGAGGACGTGATGACTTCACTGATGGAGCTCCGAGAGAGCCGCAGTAATCGAGACGAGTTCTGAGCAGCCCACACACTCCGGAACCTGGACACACTCAGCCATAACAAACCAGCCAAGGCTGAAAACATCTGAAACATACACAGAAACACACAAACACACACAGGGGAAGACACCCTTCAGACCGTTTATTACCCAGCGTACATGTATACGTATACGCCTATAAACTTTATGGAATCTCGCTCTCTCTCGCTCACACACACACGCGCATATACACACTCACATACACACATACACACATAAACACACACTTAATCAGTTTAATGTCTGAACTCTGTAAACCAAACAGCCTCTTCATTGTGTTTCTGCTCTCCACCAGGGAGACCTGAACTGAACCGGACTGACCTGAACACATCAGTGGACACTAAAATTGTCCAGCCAACTTCTCGACTTTGCCATGTTTATAATAAAATAACTTCATTTGTACGTAGCGCCTTGTGTTCTCTGTTTGGACAAAGCGGGGGAAGGCAGTCGGAGTTCGGCTCTGGATGCTGTTAAGCCACTTCTTATCCCCATTACTAGAATACCACACACCTTTTTTAGAAATACTTTCTCATTGGCCATTTTACTGGTAGTGGGTGGAGTGGTTCTCTTATTTTAAGAACAGCACCATGTACCCCGTCATTGTTACATAAAGAGGGGAGTCATGGGTATGAGAATAGAATAGACCGTATCTTTAGGAGAACACAGACAGAAGGTGGAGAGACTGAGAGAGAATGAAAAATGAGAGTGAGGATATGGAAAGAGAGAGATGGGGATTTTTTTTACTAAACTCTGAAGAAAGGGTAAGGGTGTGTGTTAATGAAAACAGGAAAACTAGAGGCTGTGGGTCAAAGACAGGAGTGACCGCTGGGAGTTTAACTGCTCTAATTGGAAAAAGCAGCGGAACGGAAAAGATACGAGTTGCTCTGACCAAAGAGGGACAGGCTCAGAGCAGACAAACACACACACACACACACACATGCCAGACAGGGTCAGAGCTTAGCAGACCAGTCTCAAACAGACTTAAAAAGGCTTGGTGAGATACTGGTATGCCTGTGAGTGCATACAGAGTGTCGTGGGGTTTCGGCCACCAGCCTGCTGAAACAAGCACCTGATGGAGACGGAGCGAGAGAATGAGACAGAGGGAGGGAAAAGTGAGATGGGTTCAAAGGCATGGCTGTTCTACTTGAAGAGTTGGACACAGAGGGTGAATTCAGTGTGTGCACGCATGTACTTCTCTAACTGACGTAACTGCTCTTGCTGCACAAACATTCTGGTTATGGTTCGTCTGGAGCTGCACTGGTTCATTCACCCGAGGAGAAATATACATGCATATTTTTTGACCTTAAGATGGCTCTTCATGCCTTAGTATTTTTTTCCTATTTTGCCATTGAGCTTCTTATATGCACTTTGTTTTCTAGCTTACTGCAGTCTGGGCTGAAACATGGAACAAACCAGAAAAAAGAACTTATGCAAGACTGCAGTGAACAGTTTGCACCATTTACTCATTGCCCCAATAACTGCAGTACCACTCCACTTTAATGTGAACTGGAAGGCTGCATTCCAGTAGGTTAAATGTGGGAATGTATAATTGTGTGTGGTTTTTTTTTTAATCTTTAACAAAATGTTCCTTTAACTTGCAATGATGTAATCTAAAATATTTAAATATTTTAAATTAGTATATGGGAGCTTTTCTAATGTTACTTGTCTTACTCTGGGCAGTTTTTTACTATTAAATGTTTTTTGTTACGCTTGATTTGAATCAGATCAGCATCTGAATGAGAAAATCTTCAGTTTAAGTAAAGTATATATCATTATTTTTATTTTTTTATTTTTAACTAAATATGTGTCTCTTTGATACTTTTGCCCTGTGGTGTGCATGAAAGTCTTTCTGGTTCCTGTGTGTACCAATAGCTTGGCAGAATTGCCAGTTGCCCCCATCATTCTTCCCTTTAAGACTGTGGTCACTGCTTTCTGGCTCTTTGCTATGCTTTGGAGCACAGAAGGCTCTGCGGAAGAGTTGTTTTTCTTATTTGGAGGGCTGTTTTTTTGCCCCTGTGCCACTCGGGCAAAGTACCATGGCAGTGTATCAGGAGCAAGGACGCCACATTCTCAACTTTCAGCATTCATTTTTCCCTGCTCAGCCTGAGAAAGAGCTTGTGTTCTTCTTTTAACGACAGCAAGAGACTTCGTGGATGAGATAATCATCACAGTCTCTCTCTTTCTCCATCTCTCCCCCTCTCTACCTCTCTCCGTACAAACACTCCTTCACAGAAGGCAATTCTTCTAGCAGGCCGAGTCATGTAAAGTTCATCGGAAATTATTTTTAGCTTGTGGCAGAGAGAAAGAAAGGCACAGTGAGTTTTGGTGACTCAATATTTGAGGGATCTAAAGACATGAAGTTTGGTTTGATGTAAAATTAAATGACAAGTGAATGACTAATTTTATGTAAAGTAGTGGCAAATCCTAATAAAAAAAAGTTTTCTTTAGTTTTACATTTCTTCACAACTCTTTCCACTACGCATGTATCTCTCCACTATGGCTATGTCTAATATCAAAAGCGTGCACTGCCTCAGACATGTCAGCATATTCGTGAACATTTCATGTGAAACCTGTCTCTGATGCAGCTTTAATGCTTCAGATGTCTGCATCACTGTGTCTATCTTAGTGTTTTAATTGTGGAGACCAAGGAGCAAAGCAGTTGCTCTGATTGATTCAAAACGGATCTATACAAAACTCTGCAAAAGTTGTTGACTGTCTGAACAGGCCCAGTTCTAAACTGCTTTGACTGGGGAGTCAGTGAAGCATGTCTCATAGTGACTCACGTCGCTTTATGAAAGGGCAGGTCTGTACTCAGTATTGCACTTTAACAGTCCCTATGCAAACTCAGTCAAGTCATAGATACAAACATTTTTAAATACCATCCTTTACCATTGGGATAAAGTAAACCTGCTTTCTTACCACTTTTGATTTAACTTGACCAAACAAGCAATTTTAACCCATTACTTAATGTAAACAAGAGGACAAACTAATAAAAGAATTGGTGAAAGAATAACACTGAAAGATGTGTAAGGGTGTTGGATTTGTGTTCTTGAACTGAAGGAAGCCCAGTACTTGTAGATACAATCAAGTTCTTAGTTTATCTGATCAAATCTAGAAATGAAAGGAACTGCAGCTGATGGATCCATGCCAGTGATTGGGGTGCACTGAGAAAACCCAACTGAATTCATCTGTCAAGACATCCAAAGCATTTTTATAATGCATTTTACATTTTTTTATGCATTTCTGGGACTTTCTCAGAATTGTTGTGCATGAACATTCCCTTGAAAAGTGCTTCTGCTGTTACTAGTCTTTCAGATACGTTGTGTAGTTTTATCCATTTTTATCCAGCATCAGACTGCATATGCAAGTCTATTTGAGATTACCTAATAACACAGACTGCATTATTTGTTAGGTAAAGTATTCCCATAGCCTCAGTATGTAACGTAAACCAAACATGTCTCAGCTGATTGAGTATGTTTGAGGGAAGTGTAAACTGGAGTGAGCTGGATTAACTGCTTTAATGTTGAATACCATGCTTCAGATCCAAGGTATTATGTTTTTTTCCCCCACAAATGCATTTTTAAACCAGTTTTTGACAGACTAACATCATCAGGGCCTTATGATCATCAGGTCTTCATGATCCCAGTGTCCCTGTTTAATCTGTATAAACTTGTATCTAGATGAGGATGAGTCTTGGTGTGTGTGTGTGTGTGTGTGTGTGTGTGTGTGTGTGTGTGTGTGTGTGTGTGTGTGTGTGTGTGTGTGTG